>JAQMYI010000008.1:7692939-7705747 GCA_030014275.1 Clariallabes melas
TGCGATGGATTGGCACCCTGTCCAGGGTGTACCCTGCCTTGTGCCCTAAGCCTCCTGGGATAGGCTCCAGGTCCCCGAGACCCTGAATAGAGGATAAAGCGGTATAGAAGATGAATGATACTACGAGAAGTAATCAAATTTTTATAAAAAATAATCAAGTCCTAATGTTGCCTTATTTAACTACCAGATTAAAGTGGTAAATAATCTAGAACTGTCTACTGAATGTCTCAACAAGTGGAAGTGATTTTTGAGTTTTTGCTGAAACCTGTTAACCCTGTTAATGACACATCAAACAACAAAGGAACAACTTAAAGATCCCATATCTGACATTTGAATGTCTAAAAATGACTTAAAAAGTGTATTTTTCATAATGGATCAATTATTGTTGACTGTACTGTACGTTGTTGATTCTCACCTGTTTATTATTGGTCACTCTAAAATGTATCTAGATAGTAGCCTATAGAATAAAACTTTTGATGACATCTGAAGTAAATTTTGTTTGCCATGTTGTTAATAATGTCATCCTTCCCCCAACAAAATCTGCAGTCTCAAGCCACTCCTGGTAAAGCTTGGCATTACATCATGTCGGTTTGGAGGAGAGACAGAGTATAATCCATTTAAACTAGGAGAGAATTGCGTTCCTTTTGAGTCTGTTGCCACAGGGTGTTTCTTTATTACCCCTGATATCTCTCCATTGTAATGTGCATACAGACAAAAGAAATGCAATGCAACTTACAATTGAAATATGACCCCTTTACTATGTTCAATAAACATCAGCTTCAGGACGTTATTGTTACAGTTCTGAAGGGCCTTTGGAATGTACTGTAGATCCTGATTAACTGGATGGGTGTGTGAACCTTTTTGGTGCATCTTATTAATGTAAAGGAATGTCTAATGCTCTACACTACTTTATTACAGAAAAAAAATATTAATAAAAATTTTTTTTTAACTTTAAACTCCATTTTAAACTTAATACTAGACATAAAACTTAATAATATTATTTAAAACTTTAAACTCCATTTTAAACTTAATACTAAACATAAAACCTATTAATATGAACAGTACAATGAAAAGTAGTAAATGTGAGTGGGAGGGAGGGAAGGAGAGAAAGACAGAAACAGAGAAGTTTCAGATACGGCAGACCAGACATTTAACACAAACCAAAAAAGGGGGTGGGTTAAAAAAAAATATGTACAGTAGAAAAAGACTACAGACTGGGACTTGGATAGTGTGAGCTTATATATGTATACAGTATATGAGCATACACACCAGTGGGTTGAGAATAGCAAGCTAGAGGAGGTAATAGAGTATAAATATTAAAAATGAAATTTCTTGTCAGGAGGCTGTTGTATATTCTCTTTGTCATGTCTTGTTGCAGTGTGCTGCTTTGGCACTACTTTTATCACAGGTGAGTGTCTGATCTTGCTTTAGGGTTAGTTTTTCCTTAGTAATGGTGTGGTTCAGTCCTCAGAATGAGGATTAATTACTGTGTAATACATTTTTTTTTTGTAAATGTAGAAACGTTTTTGTAGACATTCTTGCTCTACAACGACTATGACTTTTCCACAGTACTCTACATGTGTCAGTTTTAGTTCATGAGTCATGAAGGAGTAGAATACATGATTGATGTTTCAATGAAGATTATTGTTTACTGTTTTTACTTTCTTAATCCACTGGGAATAACCCATTAGACCTGCAGTTTTGGAGATGCTCTGACCCAGTTGTCTAGCCAGCACAATTTTTCCTTTTTTAAGCTGCTCAGATCTTTACGCTTGTCCATTTTTCCCCTGCTTCTTAATGTCTATTTGATGTCTAATAAACCCCGCCCCTTCATAATTAGCATTGTAACAAGATAATCAAAGTTGATTTAATTGTTTAGGTACTTTTAAGAAACCATTAATGACTTTTATTGTTCCACTACATAAAAAAACACATTGTTTCATAAATCTACCCCTTTCTCATTTCCTAAATCTGTGTCTGTACAGTAAAGCATGTTTTTTAATTTATGGAAAGCAGCACAGATTTAGGGTTATTAGTCACAACCTCATTTTTGTACACCAGTTAGTCAGAAAGACATGAATTTCTTCTTAAACATGAACATAAACTTAAAACAAATAACAATAATAAATATAGAATGGTATTAAAACCAATACTGTTGACATATGTGGTTTTATAGAATTAATTTACTTTAAATAAAAGTTCTACAGTATGTACTGTAGTTTGTCGATAGTTTTGCATCCCTTCAAGTGATTCTCTGTATTTCTTCTCACAGGGATGCAGATACCAGTGATCAACACACCATTAAACTAAATGCTGCAAAAAGCAAGTACGAATTCCACACCATTCATAAACACAATACTCCAACTGATATTATACTTAAGCTCTGAAAGTTATATTAAACGTTCACAGAAGCTATTATTATGGTCATATATAGTATTGTGCTTATTGTGTTTTTTATACAAACTTTGTTATACAGGCTCGTTTTATGACTTCATTATTAAGTCAGCATAAAAACATTTCTGATTTTCAAACATTAGTATTCCAATGTAAAAAATCTTACAGGGAAATATACAGTATATGTAGGTCAGTTCTGTATCTGACCTTTAGACTAAATTGTACAAAGGCTTTGTGTACCTGTCACTTGTCACAGCTTTCATATTATGCATGTGCGGCTTTGTGTTCCAGGGACATTGCCAGTATTAACAATATGTTAACAAATTATTCCTCCAAATGGATCAAGCAGGAACAGAACATTAAAACCTACAGGTGACAAACACACACATCACAGCAGTTAACAGCACATCAGCAGCTCTTTAACCAGGTCTTCGAGGAGGATGATAATTAAAATCTTATGTGCTAATGTCTAATAAACGGGGTGAAAAAAGTACTAAGAAAACATAATCAAATGAAAGCATACACAGATCAGCCATAACTTGACACTGCCTAATATTGAGTAGTTCCTGCTTTTGCTGCCAAAAAGCCATGACTCCTCGAGGCATGGACTCCACTAGACCTTTGGCACAAGCCGCCAGTATCCCACAGATTCTCGAATTGGTTCATCACTTTGAACTCCTTGTTGTGTTACTCAAACCATCGTTTAACCATGTTCACGGTGTGGCAGAGTGCATTATCCTGCTGAAATAGGCCACTTTCCCAGCAGAACATTGCCCAAAGCATCACAATGCCTCTGCTGACTTACCTGCTCCTCATAGTGCATTCTGGTGCCATCAGTTTTGTTGCTCACATTCCCATTGTGTACACTTTTGACTGTGGACAGGGGTCAACATGGGCACTCTGAGCAGCTATGCAGCCCCATACACAAATAACAAAACATTTGATTAATATATGGGGTGCTGATTCATACATACTGTACAGTACTGTACATACTGTACAAACTATTAAAAATAAAAAGTTTTTTGTTTTTATTTTGTTTTTGTTCTCAGGTCATTGCTAGGCAAAAGTTGCAATGCCATTTCCAATGCACTGGTTACCCAGGACAACTCACCTGAGGGATCAATTATTTCCTATGATGCCAGTAAAAAAAAACAGTTGGTGACACCAAGCCTGTTTAAAGTATTTCCAGAGGTACTATATAGTAGAAATATGCCCACAGAAAACAATATATGATTAATTGTCAAAATGAGCCTCGTTTACCGATCTTTGAGTAAAGTTGTGTGTAATTGTTTGATTTCTAACTTTCTATTTAATTCTAGTTTTAAATAAATAAATACATACCAGCTTTCCAATGTTGTCTCTAACATACAGTATGGATTATTGCCATACAGCCATTATAATATTTTTTATTTGTTTGCAAGTGATTCAAACTCAGTAGAGATAGATAGATAGATTTTACTCCTTTAGAGAGATAGATAGATTTTTTCTCCTTTACTTTATTAATCCTGAAGTGAAATTGTATTTGTATAGAGTAATATTTATATAAATATGCATATACATTTAATATAAAATATAAATTTATTGCAAAATATAAAATTCAAAGTCAATAAATCTTTAAATAAATCTTTTTATGCATAAAATTGCATGCAGTTCAACAAAGGAGTAGGATTGTTTTTATTTAAAGGTTTTTAAGAAAACCAAAATTTTCATGCACACTCATACATTTATACATAAATCTGGCCATATTCATTTTGATAAATGAGGTACAATTTGTTAATACTACTGCTAATTCTCTTTATATTGTGTTTGCATGTGTATAGATAAACCCCTTTAAAACAGCACCTTGGGATTCTTGTGCTGTAGTTGGCAATGGAGGTGTCTTAGCCAACAGCAGCTGTGGAAAACAAATCGACTCTGCCACGTTTGTCATCAGGTCAGTACAAAGAAAAGTGCATTTTAATACCAAAAACCTCATCGCAACTAAAGTAGGGAAACTAATATTTGATTCACAATACTTTTTGTAAGTTTGTCCATTTTCAAATAAATAAATGAATGTTTGATCCCCAAGCAAAACATGACTTGGTAGAAACCTGTGTTGGCAAGCATAGAGTTAAGACTTTTCTTGTAATTGGTTACCAGGTTTACAAACATCTCAGGAGGGATTCCTTTACAGATATTTTCTAAATCCATAAGGTTTCTTGCTTGTCACTTATCAACTCGAAGTTTCAGCTCCCTTCATACATTTTCTATAGGATTTAGGTCTAGAGACTGGCTAGGCCACATTATGACCTTAATGTGCTTCTTCTTGAGCCACTCCTTTGTGCCTTGGTGGCACTTTCTCCCAATCCTTCTTTTTTCATTGGCAAATTTTAAACAGACATGTACAATACATGTGCCTTCCTGAGTTGGAGGATGCAGGATTTCAATCTATGGCAGCGTATTGTGTTCCCAAAGGTTTGTTTGGTGACTGTGGTTGCGACTGCCTTGAGATCATTCACAAGCTCTTCCCGTGGAGTTCTGGGCTGGTTCCTCACTTTTCTACCTTTTGTGAAAATTTACTTCAACAGTTGTCTTTGTCTCACCAAGCTTCTAGTTCATGATCTTGTAACCCATTCTAGCCTTTTTAAGTTAATCTTTTCACCACATGAGCACATAACCAGTCTATTGGAGACAGAATTATTGTTGGTTGGTAGGGATCAAATACTTATTTTACTTAGTGAAATGCAACTCAATTTACAACATTTATACAATATTAAAAAAATAGTTTTTTTATTCTGTCACTGTCACTGTATACCCTTCATTTCTTTGTAAGTGGGCAAACTTACAAAATCTACAGGGGATCAAAGAAATATTTTCTCCACTGTATGAAGAGTGGTGGACAGAGCAGAATAGCATATGCTAGTGTTGTAGTACACAAAATGTGAAACATTGAACCTGTTAATATTGAAATTAGTGATGTACAGTTAGCCAGTAACAGCATCTGTTTGTTGCTTAAAATGTGTCTCTGTTGTCATAAACAGATTTAAACTTGATGTGTGTGGTCAGTGATGTGTAAGATTACAATTCACAAGAGGTAGCTCAAAGTTCAGTTCATACACACAACGAAATGAACATTTGTAGTTCACAGTTTTGGTTTTTGAAATAAGTTTTATTTTCTCCAAAATGAACTAGTACAAGTTCATTTGTCCTGTATGTGTTTTCTGCTCTAAGCAGTTAAAAGGCTTTTTTTCTTTTTAGTAAAACCTTCTTTTATCTATCCATCTCCAGCATACATGCATGGAAATTATTGAAAAACCTGAGAAACCTGAGAAATCTAATTCTCGTGTCTGATTCTCTGGTTCAGGCAAAAACTCACCAGTACCAGCATAACCACCCCGCACACCTCACTTCCACCCATAAGAAATATGTTACCATTATCCTGAATAGCTGCCTCGGTGCTTACGCACCTGGAACGGCAGGTGGTGTTCTAGAATGAACAATGTAAAATACCTCAGATTTTGTGACATTCTCTGTAAGGCTTTGGCTTTCTGCTGAAAGGAAGTCTGAAATGCCTGAGCAGCCTTTCCTGTGACTGTGACCTCCCTAAGTCTTCCTATCATTAGCATCGTTCACATCATGGGGTTGTTTTTGTGTTCTATTGAATCTTAAACCAAGTAAATAGGAAGGTTGATCTCACCTTAACATGTCTTTTACAAATATTAAACCCACTGAGGGTAATGGGAAAAAATGCAGCGGAAAAAAACTGCTATTAGTTTTACGGAGCCGCGCATAACAAGAAAAGTGAGAGGTTCACTTCGCATAAGGGGAGATGAATCAGTATGAGCTCTCTCTCGCTCTCTTCCTCTCTTGCCTGCTCACTCTAACAATTGATTTCTGGAATATCTTATATGATTTGCAAGCGTCAGGGATCTGTTATAAATGTGCAGGAAATTTGGATTATCAGTAAAATTAAATGACCAAAAATTGGAAATTAAATGACCAAAGCCTTTGCCACTCATGTTCATCACCCTTCCTGTTAACGATGCTTACATACAGGTACACATTCTTTAATCACAAATTGATATGAACAAATGAACTTCACTGTAAACCTTGTAACCATCCCTTAAAAACCTAATTACACAAGGTACCTAATTTTACTTCATAACGTTAGCAAACCATATCGACTAAATAATCTACAAGGTACAGTATGTCTCTAAAGATTCTCAGTCATCAAGGTGAAGTAGTCATGTCTGTAAGTTGATTGGGAGTCATGGGAGACTTGAAGTTGAGTCATGTCAACAAGACTTCTTTCTTGTTAGGTAGATAGATATGTTTCACTACTAATCAAAGTAGCTTCTTCAGTGTTTTCCAGTATTTCCAGATAATCTACAATGTGATTGTAGATGACAAACTTTCTAATTTCTTTCTTTTCCCTTTTCTTTCTCAGATGTAATCTTCCTCCATTGACCAATGGATATGAGAGAGATACAGGAAGCAAAACAAACCTTGTTACAGCCAATCCCAGCATCCTCTTTCGAAAGTGAGTCTGGGGAGATATGTGTGATTATATATTTACTGCCATTTGTAGATATTATGCATTTACAGATAGAGTCTCCCTTTCATTAGTATATTCCTACAGTTACTGTAAATATGGGACCCAATATGTCAGTCAAATCTGAGTTGTCATAAATGATCCACCAGCCTTTGTTTGCTCTTTCTCAGTCTGATCTATAAGCACAATGTGGCCATAATGAGAACACTGACATTTCTCTCTTGCCTGTCCCTGGTGTTTGGGCCATAATTAGAGAACTGCTTCCATTGCTCATCAATACAAAATTAATCATTAATAAAGGGGATAAAGCTGGAAGAGACTTTTCTCTCTTGGAAATATTTTTATATACTGTGCGGACAAAAAGTTTTTAGACCGTTTAAAGTTTTTGCTATTTTGTTACGCGTCACACTCTTCATAAAATTTGATAAAATCATTTTTGTTATTCTTCTACACATAACCCTCTACAATGACTCTGCAACGAACTAAAAACAGGTGTTTGAAGTGCTTTGTTAATTTATTTAAAGAAAAAATAGATGACTGCACTAAATCAGTGTTCTGAATCAGGGAATAGGGAAAATGTTATAGAGTATGGCAAATACAAATGAAATGCCCACGGCCACTTTAAACACTAATGCTTTGTACACTAAAAAGGGATTGATATTAAATCAGATTAAGTCATTAAGCTCATTGCTGTGGACACTGAAATTAAGCTCATTGCTGTGGACACTGAAATGCATGTAGAGGAAATATATGTGCCTAATATTACAGAGAATGATTTGGAAGTGCACTCCAACTGTTATAACATGGTACCTTCCATTGCATATTAACTTAAGGACAAATTCATATGGTATATAAGATAACTCAATGAGACAAGTACAGCATTACTACTGTATGTAGATTGATGCATTTTCACAGCTATATTAATGTTAGTGTTGTCAAGAAAAGCTTCAAGTTTTTAAAGTTTTAAGGGAAAAAACAGGGAAGCAATAACAATATAGAAAAATACATGTTTCTGTAAATGATGTGAAAACCACCAAGCATTTACTTTGCAATTAACTGAATTGGTAAGAGTCCTGATGCAATGTCCTATCATCGATAGGATGATAAGCTGGTGAAATTAAACGTGACAGCCTTTATGGGTGTTCTGTTTTATAATAATCAGTGCCGTGGTGTAAGGAAATCGTTTGACTAATCCAGCTGAGATGACCTCTATGCCCTGTTTTATTTTATTACTGTTTACTCTTTTATCAATATGTGTGAAGTAAAAGAAGAAGAAACGCTACTCTTACCCACAGAGTAAATGTCCAGTAAATCGTTACTACCTACATCTGTAAGGAAGTTATTGGCCACTTTTGGCCATAAGTTTAAAGCCTTGCCATGTCTAAACTGTTTGAAATATCAAAAATCCCTTTTTGCATCCTCAGTGTCTTGAGATCATATTGGCCCGGTTTGGTGGTGATTGAATAAATGCCCTAAAAGGTGTATATCATTGCAGGCTGCGGTGCTGTTTCATTATAAAATACTGAGTGTAAAACAGAAATTGCAGGCAGCAACAGCACAGATGAGTTTAGTCCTGAAACAAAATCGTTAAACAAAGTGTTCTTTTTAACTAAAATGACAAGTATTAACAGCAAGAGCAACAATCAATCTCTCAGTAAACAATATCCATTTATTATTCAATATAGTATTTTACGGACTGAAAACATATCAAATGAAATCAGGTGGAGTCAGTTTTAATGGGCCTGATGCAGCTGATAAAATGAATAGTAGTATTGCTATTTATAATTTACAGGTAAGTGATAATTTTACAGTGTAGTAGGATCACTGACATGTGTCAGGTGTAACTGTGTGGTAATGGGAAATAGTTTGCATTGCTCACAGGTCAGGTCTGAGGGCTCCTTTGCTGGATTTTGCTTAAAGCCCCAGGGCTGTCAGTGCTTTCCATATACTGTAAGCAGAACCATTTCCCCATTCACGCATTTACACTGGAATGCAAAATGTTAACTTTACATCTTAAGTATTAATAGTTTAACTGTTTTTACTCTTTTGCCTGCTCAAAAGCAGAACACACCCAAACAATGTTTTTTCTCTCTCTGATGCTCTTCAGGTATCGTTCACTACTCAAGAATCGTCAGCCATTTGTTAAGGACATGGAGTTGTATGGGGATGCCCTAGTCCTGCTGCCAGCGTTCTCAATTTTACGGAACACAGGTGTGTCCCTGCGTGCCCTCCACTCACTGCAGGACTTCAGCAAGAGTGGTCCTCGTGCTGTCTTTTTTAACCCAATGTACCTTAAAAACCTAAAAAACTTTTGGCATGGCAAAGGAATACGCTCATACCGCCTCAGCACTGGTGCCATGGTGGCCAGCATGGCCCTGGAGCTCTGCAACAATGTTCACCTGTATGGCTTCTGGCCCTTTGGAACACACCCATACACCAGCAAGAGGCTGACCAACCACTATTATGATAACCAACCAGTAAACAAAAGAGTGCATGCAATGCCATCTGAGTTTAGAGCCTTGTTGAATCTCCATAACTTGGGTGTAATCCATCTGCACCTAGGGGAATGCACAAAATAAGATATCAACTGCTTTTAGTAAACTATCCCTTAATTGTACCACAAGCTCACATAAATTATCATGAACATTTTTATCAGTTACAAAATGCTGGAGCACATTCTTCCCACATTTCCAACCTATTTGCCAGAGCATGCCAAATATGAAAGTTTCAAATGTTTCAAAAATGAAAGTCTACGGTTCTTGGTCATTTGATTCTGTGAATTCAAATGTTCTAAACATTGTTTAGAAAATTAGCTATACAGTACCTATTGAACGGTACAACGTAATTAAAATTACAATCACCAATGACTGCACTACAAAATCCATCTACAAACGGAAAGCGCTGATAAGAAACTTCAAGTTTTTTTTATTTTTTATAACTGGAGTGTGGATTATATCTGACCCTGATTACCCTCATACTTTTAGGTGATTGAAACATACTCCAATCTCTGTTTACAATTAAAGATGTGAATTTGCTGGTGTAAATGGACAGTAAAATGGACTGGAGGATGGAAAAAGGGCTAGGGTATACTTTGCTTAGAAATATGCAGATATTCTAAAGAAGGTTTTTTATTTTTATTTATTTATATATTTATTTTTGCCAAGCAGTAGTGCCTATAGGGCATTTATCTATCCTGTTATGCTCTCGGGCAGCAAGACTGAGGCAGCTGATGTAAAAGAAAAAAAATTATTAGAAAGACACTTACACTGTCATTGCTGTGAAATGTGGAAAAGGTGTCAGAAAGAAGGATTCTGCACACACTACTACAAATCATGAAGAATGGCTTTCACATATGACAGAGAACACTAATGACTGAGTCCATGAAGGTAGTACACAGAATGCAACAGGTCATTCTTCGCAGTTTCTCTCAGAATGTACAATATTTCTTCTTTCTGTTGGTTAGGATGCTTTCTGGATGTTTTTTAGCATAGACACTATAAAAAACAAAAGCTGCAGTACGTACAGTTTTACTTATCACTTTATTTATCTTTTACTTTTACTCTGGTCATGTTTGGTTTTGTTTTATTATTATTATTTGAAATATTTTGTCATATCCACAGGTGGCAAGTAATGAAGTACTCTGTTACTGTACTTAAGCATTTTTCTCATGTATCTGTACTTTACTTGAATCTTTTTGGTATGTGACTATTACTTTTTACTTCATCTTATGTTTAAAAAAAAAAAAAAAAAGTACTTTTTCCTCACGAAATTTAAAAACTAGTTCCACCATTTGAAGTTTACAGAAATTACTGGTGATTTATTATGAAAGTGCAGATTGGTTAGTGCAGCAAAAAGTGTTACCTGGCAACCGATCCCACTCAGTTGGTCTGGGCTGTGCACTCTCCGGGCTCCTTTTTCATGCCTCTCAAATGGGCACACTTCAGGGTAAGATTAGAAGTTGTCTAGCAAACTAGCTAACATACTAAGCAAAAGAGTTGCATGCCAGTAACAATGTTACTTTTTATAACAATCCTATCATTTGAATGTTCTGGTGCATCCTTTAACCATATTGTATTTGGTATGCTTGCAGTGCAACCATGATTAAATACATGGACTACTTACATTATATACATAGGGTAGCATTAGTAGCAACTAGCTAGCTAAGCTAAGGAAGTGATTAAAAAAGAGGCTAACAATGGTACCCACCATTCATTTAGTTAATGTCAGATCTTGTCACTATCAATCTTTACTAGATCTGCACCTTCATGTTTTCACCAGAATCAACTTTAGTTGGGTTTAAAGTACTTTAAAAAAGGGTTTATCAGTAACTCGGATAGATATCCAATAGAAGCGGGTTCTTTGTGGAGTACTTGCACTTTCGTACTTAATGTACATCATATCTTGGTGACATATCTTGTGAACTCCTTTGTTGTATGCTGTAAAAAGGACTATAAATTATTATTTATCACAATTTATTTCAGACAAATTACTTCCTATGAATTTCGTTCTGCAATGCCTGTTCTTTATTACCCTACGGGTATGTCTTTATTACGCTAAGAGTTTCAGGTAAATGAAATGATTGCCAGAATTGTTTTGGATTTACAAAATTTTATCCCGTCACTCAACAAATTTCTCAATAAAAACTGAGTCCCTCCCCTATTTTTTGAAGGTCAATTTCTGGGCTATGATGTCCTTTGTGTTTGACTCGTGTTGTATTTACTTGGACAGTTGAAAAAAATTCATATCTGTCTGTCCATCACTGGACATTTCACTAGTCACTTCACTTATACATACATATAACTGTATATGAATATTATATATTAAATTTAACTATAACCGAAATACTGTCTCTACTGCTATTAATGATCCTGGTTAATTATCAATGAATTATTAGTTTTGAATTATCTATGATAGTATATTTTATATATACTATTATTATTAGTTTTAGCATATTTTATGAATGCTTGGTGGGTTTCATTTGGGTACTCCGGTTTCCTCCCACAGTCTAAAGACATGCCAATTAGGCTATCTGGCATTCCCAAATTTATCTTTGATGGACCTCCTGCCAGACTAACCCAGTGAACTGACATGCACATCCAGTTCCGTTTTCCGCAAACAGGAAGCAGTAAAAACTTTATCCCCTTTTTAGTCATTTACTCAGAACTGAAACTTTATAGTGCAACTAAGTTGTACTTTGGAGCCTATAAAATCACAATCACAGTCCGTTGTCGGGGTGGCTGAGACCTTTTACGATGCTTGCTGTAGATCGAGTGCAGGTCAGGGAGCTCGGTGCAGAGCTTGTCTGTCCGGCATGGTGCTGTTCCTGAACCAGGTTGTGATGTTTCCCGTCAGGATGCTCTCTATGGTCCAGGAGTAAAATTATTATTTTGTTGGTAGAGCAACTGAAAACAATCAGAAAAACATGTTTTGTGTATCTTTTGTGTATGTTGTGTGTAAATTATGACAAGTCATCCAGGTCCTAAAGCTGCAAAGCATCCCAGACCATCACACTACCACCACCACCATGTTTGACTGTTTTTTCTATTTTTTTTAATGAAACATTGTGTTAGTTTAATAACAGATAATCCCAACCATTTGCCCAAAGGTCTTGCGGATCATGTTTTTTGGGGAAAAAGTCAAGCATTGGCTTTGGGCTGGAACTCTTCCATTGATGCCATTTTTGTCTCTTTCTTCCTGTTAAATCATGAACACTGACCTTAGCTGAGGCAATTAAAGTCTGCAGGGGTCCGTTCTTCGTACGTCGCTAACTCAGTTAGCTGGATTTGATTGTTGTGGATTTGTCCTTATCTTGGATTGTTTCATTCTTCGATGCGCTTCTCGCATTTGCTGTCATAGCAACATGTCCGTAAGCTTGAACCTGCT
>JAQMYI010000008.1:7792458-7805022 GCA_030014275.1 Clariallabes melas
GTTGCCAGTGATGCTCTGTGTGAACGCGCTGGTTGACTGACAGGAGGAGAAAGGACGGGGCGTGGCCAGTGCGCC
This sequence comes from Clariallabes melas, assembly GCA_030014275.1. Taxonomy (NCBI): domain Eukaryota; kingdom Metazoa; phylum Chordata; class Actinopteri; order Siluriformes; family Clariidae; genus Clariallabes; species Clariallabes melas. Next base: position 7,792,534 of record JAQMYI010000008.1, read on the forward strand.
TAACGACGGCAGGCTCGAGCTCACAGAGCAAGCGAGTGAGTATACCGACCGCGCACAGGAACAGAGATACGGTTGCTATAGCTACCTAAGACGGTGTACCGGTTTAAACCTAAAACAAAAATGTTTTGACAATGAACAAAAAGAAAAGACAGTAAATGAAACATTAGACACCGTTCTTGAGGCTAAAATCAATGGTACAGAAAGGGATGTCCAGGACGCCTTCCACCTCGACACAGGAAATCCAGATGGACATGTTCGACCACCACGGCTCGCACGCGCAGGTAAGGAGGAAATAAAACGCGGAGAAAACACTTTCCACCTGCTGCGTGTAGACAAACACTCCCCTGGATGTGTTTTATACACGATTAATACCGAGATAGTAGATAAATAGGTAATAGGAATATTGGTAGATATTGGTAGACAGGCTAATCTTTGTTACTGTCGCCTATGTTTGTTTGTTTGCTTGCTTGTTTTTAGTAGAAAATAAACTACAGTTAGTTTTTTATCCTCAGTAGGCTATTAATAACAAATGTAATGTGCATAAAGTGTCTGGTAAAATAATATAAAGACGCGTTTGAAGTATTTTATAATCATGCTGTAGTTATGGATTTTTTTTTCCTTCTCATTTCTCTTCAGGTTCCTGTTGCATAACCAGTTATATAAACGTTTTCATTTCTTTATAACTCACTTTTATTTCCTCCATCTATTTCCTTGAGTTTCTTTTTTTTTTTTTTTTTTTTTAGCTTTTGATGATGTACGTCTATTAATAAATTCGGGATTATATTATAAACCTGTAAAAGCTTTACAGCTGAATAGCCTCTTGCTATCTGAATCTTTTACTCCCCCCGCCCCACACACACTTTTTCCTTTTAACATTGTCCACTTTTTCATGTTGGAAACGTCATTTTAAAGATTCTGGTCGCGTTCTAGACAGAGGAATGATGTCATTCATTATTCCGGCTTCATTATAACCACGCCCACGTGCACCGGAAAGCGTAGTTGTACACTTACACACACACACTTACACACTTAGACACACTGAAACCAGTATCTAAGCCTATTTTCTTACCTGACTTGGTGAACTTTCTGACTTGGCGAACCTTATAAAATATAACCTACTTATATAGATGATATGAAATCTTTATAATATTAGCCATATAGTGTATTTTAAAGACAGTGATACATAATAAGGCATAATAGCCTGGCAATATATATTTTCAGTATTTTCATGTCTATTGGTACAGGCAATAGGTTGAACGGATGATTTAGACTGATAGGTCAATTATTGCCAATTAAAAATAACTACAAATCAATTACTATTAATAAAAGAACATACATCTGGCATGTAAAAAAAATACCCCAGATTTTTCTATCTATCTATCTATCTATCTATCTATCTATCTATCTATCTATCTATCTATCTACAGTATCTACAGGTATCTGTCTGTTTGAAATGACTGAAAAAAAAAATTCTCATCTGTTACTAAGATTTTATTTAGATACATTAATGGCAAAGCTACAAAAACTTAGATGCATGTAAGTGCAACTCCATTTATTGGGGGAAAAAAAAAAATCCAGCAGTCTGAAATTCACAGCTTTCAAAGGTGACATATTTTTTAATTCCAAAGGTCAATTATAAATATGGACAAAATGGAAGAAAGCCAGTTCACTCCTGGAAAATGTTGCTAAAGAATTTTAATTGTACAGTTTCAGAATAGATATATAGTACTTCCATTTAAATTTTAATCCACACCAGCTGGGTGAGACATGACTCGTAAAAACCATGATGGCATCCACTTTTTTGTTTACAGTGCATATTTACTTGAACATGAGTGAATCATAACTCCATATACTGTAGATTCATTCAAATAACATAATCCCATTTTCACTATGTTTATTTAGTATTTAAATAAATAATAACTATATAATCTACAACAGTGTTTTGGAAAACCGTTTGTTCACCAACTTGTGTCTCATGTCACACATTTTATTATTAGACTGCAATTTACCTCGCAGATGCATAGTGTGTCACAAGCAAACACAAGCCTATGTAAAATATGTTTGAGATATTTTAATGGATCACAGGATTTAGTTTTTCTTTTTTGCGCAATAGTGTTGTACTGTCTGCATCTTACTGACAAAAGTGTGTCTTCTGTATTTTTTATTGATAGTTCAGGTCAGGTTTTGAAGACTAAAGAAGTTCATACTAAATATTAAATATTGTATACTAAGAATTACAACAATTAATACTAAATATTAATTGTTGTTATTCTTAGTCCTATTATTACTTATTATATTGATTGTTTAAAAAAAATGAAAACATTGAATTTAACTTTTGTTGTCAATAGGTTTGGCCAGTACTTCATATGCATCAAGAATTTATTTACAAAATTGTGTGACAGGCAGGACACACAAACACGATTTAAATCTCAGAGCACAAAAGAGTAAAAAAAAAAAATGCTAAGGCATGAAATAATGTACAAAAAGGATTAGCCCTATGAGTGAGTGCACAAAGGACCTAAACATGTTATTATAAATCAGAACAGACCAATGGCAAGACTTTTAATTTTCTTATTGCATGTGGTAGATTAATGTAAGCCAAAACCAAGAAACCTATTCAGAAGTAGAGAGCTAGAGCTGTGCTAGAGTTCTGGACCAAGTATCTGCTGTCAGGGATGGGTTCTGGGCTGATGCGACAGATAAGATTGAAACACCTGTCATATCATACCATACCACTCATTGTTTGGACATGTACTGCCGTCAAGGATTGCTCACTTCCCGTTATCCACTCATTGATGGTAGAAGCCCAGAATGTTTATCCGGTCACACTGGATAGGGGTGAGACCTGTAGAAAAATAAGTGAGTGATGGTTGAACTCATTTCAGCTTCAGTCATGCTAGTTGAGTCTTCAGTACTTCTGGTTCAAGCATTCTACCTGACCATTTGTCTGTATGTGATAACCTTAGAAGAGGCTGTTATTGATGCTTTACTTTTGGCAGAAGGCTTTTCAGACATGCAAAGTACTCCCTATCTGAAAAATTGCACAAAAATCTGGCTGAAAATAGCTTCTCCTGTTTCCAGGGCCATAGGGAATTTAAAGAGGCATGAGATAACAAGCCTTCATAAAAGTGATGGTGATTAATATATGAATCTGGATCCTCTTGATACTTATATGTAGATTATTAATTAAATCCTTTAGAGTGTGTGATTAAGGGAAGTGAGCTAGGGATAATGGCTATATATATATAGATACAGTCAACTAGGAGGAATGTACAATAACGCACTCAATCGTCTGAGTTTCGGTGACGATTAGCCTCTGCTGTCTGCATTGATCTGGGACCAAATCAGATTTTAAATGCTGTACCTCCTATTGTGCCGCTCCACCCTTGTTAGCACAGGTGCATTCATCAAGCCAGGGCTATGCCAGAAATAAGACTTGCACAGGCAAGAAAATCAAGCAACTTGTGCTCATATAAAATGTTCTTATTGCTATGCTTTCTGCCTCTTTAGGACTGTTTCTCTGATTAGTTCTCTGGCTGTAGTGTTTTCAGTTTATAAGCTGATATTTTAGTGATGTTCCTGATTGCTGGTTCCAAATTTATGACTCCAATGTTATATAATGCTGTGTGTGTTTTTGAGAAGTGCTCCATCTGAATCATTTCTATACATAGATATGAGGAGGAGGTGGTAGAAACTATAAAGCTGGTTGTGTTAATGTGTACATGCTCCCGTGCGTGCTTGTATGCCTTTGTATTAGTGCGTGTGTACTGAAGTAGGTTGAATTAGCTATATGTGTGTGGTGTGTGATTGCCTGCATTAGAACACTGATGGGCTTGTGGTCATCCGGGAAAAAAAAAAAAACATGACTAGAAACATGATGATAGAATCATAAGTGCTCTTAAGAGTCGTAATATAAAAGAATAGCAAATGGGACACTGTGCATAGTTTCTCTGTCTCCGTTTGGCATCCTTACACCACATACAGAAATTTGTGAATTGTGAAAATTGTGTGAATTTTTGTGTGGTTTCATAAAGAAACACATTTTATTGATACAGAAGGTGCTTGCAGGATTCATCCTCTCCTTTACTCCTCTGTCCTCTCCTCTCCTGTTTTCTCATCCTCTCTATGTGTCCTTTTCTCTCTTCTTGCTTCCCGTCTCCTTTCAATTTCTTTGTCCTCTTCTCCTCTGTCCTCTTGGGTCTTCACCTGTCTCTTCAGCTTATCTCCTCTCTCTCTCCTATTCTAATCTCTCATCTCTTCTCTTGCCTCCACTCTTTCTTTGACATCTCCGTTGCTCTTCTCTTTGCTCCATCTTCACTGACCTTCTTCCCCCTCTTCTCCTCTTATCTCCACTCCTCCTGTCTTCTCTACTTTCCTCTTTTGTTTTTTCTTTTTCCTTTGTCTTCTGTCCTCGGATCCGGTCTGTTGTCAATCCTGTTGACTGCTTTTGTCTTCTTTTCTCTCATCTCCTCCTCGTGTCATCTCCCATCCGCTTCTTTTGTTTTCTATTTTTTCTCTCTTCCCGTTCTTGTCTCGGCTTTTCTGCGTTTTTCTGTGCAACTTTTACACAAGTTCCCCATCCCACCACTTCCCCCTCCTTCCCAGTTATCCAATTAGTCCCAGTGGGTGTTTGTCAACAGGAAGTCTTGCACTGCCATAGTGTGAAATCCCTCCTCCTTCCCTTGACATTTGGTTGGCCTTTTCTCCCATCTGATCTTCATGTACATATTCAAAACCCTTCTCTACTCATCCTGCATTAGGAATATAGCACTCTACGCATCTCATAACAAATTTAGCTTCCCATTTAATGAGAGATGAGCACATGTTTAACTGTACATATGACTTGATCTGTGAAATTAGGTTAATCAGATTTTTGTTTTTAACCTTTCGTATTTAGATGCAAAAGTATAGAAATTGTTAAGGGAGAAAATATAGAAATAATATTATCGAAACACATTTCTTATATACTACGTAAGGATGTTCTGCTTCCAAGGTTCATCATTGATTTTGCTGCTAAAATGGAAAAAAGTCACATGGGAATGTTTAAGCTTGTTTCATCTAATGTCTAAGAAGTGTGCTCGTCATCTAGTATTTAATGTGTGGTTACAAGTGTTGGTTAAGGATGATTAACTAGCGCAAAGACATTAGCAGGACAGATATTAACTTTTTATTTTAACGTTGCAAATACTGTTTTTTTAACCAGAATTTTTATGACTTTTTGATATCAATTCCTCCATGTCAATCATTTCAAGATGTGCAAAAGCGAGCCAGAAGGTGTGGGAGTGTGTCAGAAGGAAAGGAAAGAACAATGGTTTAATTGTTCTATTATGAAGTGATTTGTTTGTGTGGATGTGTGTGTGAGAGAGTGTTTGTGTGTATGTGTGCTTGTGCGTGAGACAGAGAGAGAGAGATGCTACAGTACTGTCTGTTCCATAAAGGTCTTTTATTGCCACCAAACCCAATTAGCCTTTCTCCGGTCTCCATGGTGACAGAGTCTAGCATTTGCAAATGCTGCACATGGCCTCATCCAGGGCCAGCAGGTCATTGGCCACAGTTCATGCCAATCAGATTAGAGGGTCCCACAGTGCACCAGCGGACATGAGTAGTTATGGGTAATCATATCTGTGTATGAAGACAGGACATAGAGTACAGACAGTGTTTTTGCATGTTTTGGTGCGTTTCAGTGTTGAAGGCTAATTTCTAACGTTCTCCATTTCTCTTTCTGTCTAACACTGTGTCTCTCAGGGGAAATATGCAAAGAGGAAGAGTCGCTTCAAGCGATCTGATGGCAGCACCTCGTCTGACACAACATCAAACAGCTTTGTTCGGCAGGTAAGTCTTCAAACTCTCCACACTGGATTTTGCACACGTGTGTGTTATTATACAATAACACATTTTCACACTGTAGCAGCTTAGATAAACACAAGCAATCAAGTCATAAAAGAATATGTAAAACAAATCTGATTTATAAATTGCTGTACATGTGATTGTATACACGCTTTGCATATATCTGGGATTACTGGGACCTAATCCCAAACAATACTGATATAGGGATAAAAAATAAAAATGCACTTCAAACGTATAATTAGAGGTTATTATAATTTCACTAATCTTTTAGCGCTATTACTAGTTAATTAGAGACTTGGTACTGGAAATCACAATGACTGTTCATCCCCGGGGATTATTCACAAGATGCGCATACTGAACATACAGTACATGCAATACACTTAGTAATCTTTGACAGCATAGTATACAGTTTTTTTTTTTTTTACAGAAGAACAGTAATGATTTATAATCCTACACTATGTAGTGACCCAGAAAAGGATGGGTTCCTGCTTGCTCTCCTCATGTCTTCTCAATCAGTTTTGCTATACCACAGTTATTGTGGCTAATTCATTAGTTATCTACACTCACCACTCACTATTATTATTAGCGTACACTTTCAACTTTCTATAGAATTATCTAATCCATTTAGACAATCAATACCATGTTAGTGCCTGTCAATGTGTGCCAGAATGGCTGGTTTGAGGATTTTAGAAACTGTTGATCTCCTGAAATTGTCACACCCAACAGTCTCTAGAGTTTACATACAATGATGTTTTTTTTTTTTTTTTTTTTTTTAAATAATTTTAAAATAATGTCCTCAGGCTAAAAACCTTGTTTATGAGAGAGATCAGAGGGAAAATGACCTGATAAGATTAGTCTCACAGGACATCTACAGTATAGAGCTCTTGCAGTCAAATGATCCAGAATCAAAACATTTGCCATTTTGTCTGGCAGTCAAGCCTGATGCAGACAATACCACCCAGCCAAATGATGATACGTTTTTGGCTAAATGTAACCACTACATATTTTACTGAACACATGATGTGAGACCAGGGAACGGTGTATATTCAGAAAATTCAGTCAGTAAATATTACCACTTGATTTTAATCAAGTTCCAGCTGATAAATCACCATTATTGCCAGATTAACAATATGGTGATTTTTACTCATCAGGTAAGATTTAATGTTAAAGTCAACATTTAGTAAAATTTCAACTTTGATAATGCAAAATATCATTGTAGTTTACATTCTGTTATTGAACACATCAGGTTTTGACTTATTTCCCCCCCTTTTTTGCTATTCATTTATATCTCTGCTCTCTTTGCATGTCTGATTGAGTGACCAATCTCACAACCGTGTATTTAGTCATTTAGTGTGAGCACATGCAGTAGATGTGAGTTATCATTTATTTTAGCATTCGTTGTGAATTCAACAGCTGCTTTTCAGGCCACATTAATTTAACACACACATACACTTGGGATGCTAGGAGTGAACTTCTGTTTTTGGTTCTTTCACAAAAACAGCAATAAACAAACTTGATAACCAGCCATTATGTGTTACATGCAATAACTCTATGCTCGACCATAACCCTGCTGCCACAATTAGATTGAAAAAACAATCTACTTAATTTAAGATTTAGAGAAACAATGATTGAACATTAAAAATATTCCGTATACAATGAGGACCTCAGTAAAACTAATGGAAAAAATAACAACAGCCCTGGCTCAATTTAACCAAACATTAATTTCATGATTATGCTACCTGAGAGAATATGGTCACTCTCCCTACACAAGTGCCAGTGATCATGAACAGGAGTTTATCATTGACCAGGTTTAGCCTTGTTACCCTGCTGTATGGCTGATATCAAGTATCTTTTCTTTTTGTCAGTGGAAAACTGAGATACAAATAAAACTGTTTCTAGGCTTTTGACCTTGTGTATTGGGGCATTTTCATGCTTAACAACTGTCGGACAGATTGCCAGACAGAATGGCGGATGGTTTGGTTTTACATCATGTCTGATGTCACACGCAAGAGCTCTATTGTAACTCAAATAAACAGGTTTGACAACCGGGGTGAGCAGAAAAGCATCTTAGAATGCAAAACATATCAAACCTTGAGGTGAACGGGCTACAACTGGAGGAGACCATTTTTTTAGTGTTTTTTTTTTAGTTTATATTCTGTCAACTAAGTACATGAATCTGAGTTAGCACAGACACAAACTCAAAACCAACTGAAGAGAAAAAGACTAGTTGATTTTATTTTAATCTTCAATTGTCCAGTTTGAGTGATCATGTTCAAATGATAGCCCCCAAGGCAATATCTAATAAAGTGGAGTTTAAATCTACAATCTGAATTTACGTAAAGCTGCCTGTTGTTACTGTATAAGTGGTATACAAATAAAATCAAATCTAAGTTAATTTCTGTTTCTAGAGAGTTATTTGTGTTAGATAAGTCACCAGTGTTTTAATTAATGTTTTTTTAATTATTATTATTATTATTATTATTATTATTAGAGTGGGCACTGTTAAGTTTAATTGAGATAGCCTAAAGCTTTTAACTGTAGTTTGTCTGTTTATGCAGCTACTGTAGCTCTGGCTGCTTACAATGTCTGTTTGCTCCATTTACCTGAATAACAAATCCTTGATGCTCGGTTTCCGATTACATCGTGTTCTTTCACCTACACACACAGACTGCACCTGTAGCTCAGCCCCTCACATTGACTTGACATTTTAAGAAAGGTTCCTGTGTCACGCTGAAATGCTTCCTCCCTTTCTATGTGTCCTGTTTTCCATGCTCCTGCTGCATGACATTTGCCCACCAGCAAGGGGTGTCAAACTGAGAATTCTCCCCCGTGCTCCAATACAGGAGACAACACAGGGAACATTACCTCCTTTATGCAGGCACAAAGGGGCATCAACATCACATCGACACGCCAAGAAGCAGACTCTGATACCAAGACTGTGCTAGCAGAAGCTGCATCCTTTTGATGCAGGAATAGAAGCAGAGAAGGCTTCCCTCAGTGCTCTATTCAGCTGAATTTATTTAAAAGATTATCAGAATTACAAATAATTAAAATCATATTTTATAAATATTTTATCATCACAAGTTGTGATTTTCTTACCTTCAGTGTGCATGCATGGAGTTTCCGTGTTCTCTCTTGTGTTTTTGCCAGTAGTGTGTGATTGGGTGTGTGAGTGTGCTCTGCAATTGGTTGGCACCCCATCCAGGGTGTCCCCTACAATATGCCTTGAGTTTCCTGAGATAGGTTACCTGCAGTCCTACATGGTATGGATTATGAATGTATGAATAAATTATGGAAAGAATGAATGAATTAATTAAAAATTAAATTATTAAATTATTAAAAAAAATTTTTTTATATAGCCAAATTTTGTATTAAATTGAATTTGTGATTTTTTAGCATTTTATTACTTGCATTGCCAGTTACAGGCATCGCTTTGGTTGTGTAAACAGAGCAGAAATATACGTTGCTACATAAGTCGAGACACACACACATGATGGAGGGTCTCACTGTTCTCTAGTTTATTCACAGAAAAAAAGGAGCTATTTAAGTCCTGAACCATTTCCTCAGTGAATTAAAAGTACATACATGTCACATTCATCTGTTACTGCTCAAAGAGCCATTCACATGTTCTATGAAAATCCATGGTTTGAACCATACAGTAGGATCTATTACAAAGACTAGGAAAAAATAACACAGTCTAAGAAAAGTATCAGAAAACAAACATTAACATTTATTTAATATTAACCTTACCACTATTCCCCCAAAAACCCTGCCAAAAAAGGGGGTCAAGGCTCTGGGTTATTAATAAGAAAGTCAGCTTCACTAACCAGCCACTGTTTGGTCCTTTTGCAAGACCTTTAACCCTATCTGATATCATGGTTGATACTGCACTCTGCCTCCCGTTTCCTAATAAGCTGGGATACGTGAAGAAAAGAATTTCACAGTGCAGTAATTTATATATGGCAAATAAAGACTTAAAAAATAAAGTATAAGTCCAGCACTGTCAGCGTTGTCTGTGAATTGTGCCTTGTTCTGACAGTTCCTTGACCTCAGCTCCTCATTAGAGTGCATAACTGGTCCATGTACCTGTCTATGATATTTTTAACACAATTAAATGCTTTGATTTCCCAAACTATTAACAACCCAATAATTTATTTTAAGCCATCGTGAAAGAGTCAGACAGTTACTTAAGGACCGCCACCTGTTCATGTAAATAAACTTCTGTGAGCTTCATGTCTAAGAAACTGTTTGCACCCACATGAAAGAAAACACCTCCCACTCGTGCAGTACAAGTCTGGATGCCCACCTCTAGCTTCAACCTGAGCTTCTATGAACTTTCTTGAAAACAATAGCAAAAGTTTCTCTTTCTATCTCAAATTGTATCTGTATTTGTTGTAGAGCATATTATTTGTTTTATAATGTGCTGATGTTCTACTGCATTCCTCACATCCATATATGTTGTAGGAGCCCATGTTAGCCCGTACAGCACGTTAGAAATCAGGTGACCTGGTAACATTGGGACGCCTGAGATGTCTATCTAAAGCATCCTCACAAAAATATTGTTAAAACAGCTTTGCAACATGTGCATTGGTGTAAGTCCTATTAATAGTAATTAGTGGTGGAGCTTATGTGGTTGTATATGGGTGTTGTATTATGAAGTTCATAATGGATAGTCAATCGATAAAAACATGACTTGCAATAAAGGTAGGAAAATATGCTATTTAAAAGTGATATTACCATAAATACAATGCCATGTAATGTATCTACACTCACCAGACACTGCATCAGGTGCACCTGTTCGACTGATATAAGATCTGCTGAAGATTAAACTTAAGCATCAGAATGTGGAAGAAAAAAGAAAAGTGATTTAAGTAACTATGATTGTGGCATGGTTGTTGGTACCAGACAGACTAATTTGAATATTTCCGAAACTGCTGATGTACTTGGATTTTCAAACATAACCATATCTAAGGTGTACAGAGAATCATCTGAAAAAGAGAAAATATCCAGTGAGCGTCAAGTTCTCTGGTTGATGCCATAGGTCAAAAGGGGAATTATCAGACGCGTACGAGCTGATAGAAATGCAACAGTAACACAAATAACATCTCGTTATAACTGAGGTAGCCCAAAGAGTATCTCAGAACACACAACATGTTGAACCTTCAATAACAGAAAACTGAGTCTACATTTGCATTGGCTTACCAAAATTTGACGATAGAACATTAGAAAAACATTTGCCTGGTGTGATAAGTCTTGATTTCTGCTGCAGAATTCAGATGGTAGTTTTGAATTTAAATAACATGAAGACAAGGCCCCAACCCCAATGTTTCAGGCTGGGGGTGGTGGTGTAATAGTGTGGGGGTATTTTCTTGGAACACTTTGGGTCCCTTATTACCAGTTGAACATTGTTGAAATGCCACAGCCTACATGAGTATTGTTGCTGACCATGTCCATCTCTTTATGATCACAAGATAATGCGTGATCACTGTACTCAAATGGCCTCCAATGTCACTAGATCTCAATCCAACAGAGCACCTTTGGCAAGTGGTGGATTAGGATTTTCACATCATGGACGTGCAGCCGACAAATCTGCAGCAACCTTGTGATGCTTTTATGTCAGTATGGACAAGAATCTATTTAAGGAAGAAACAAGGCAATTCTAATGGCAAAAAGGGTCCAATAGAGTACTAGCAAGGTGAACATAATGAAGTGGCTGGGGAGTGTATGCATCAATGGTCTGTTAAAATAACATGTTGTTATGACATAATGTCTAGTATGTGGCTAAAATGGTGTCTAGCTTAGACTGTAACCTTGACTCATACACTTATCGTTATGCTGATCAAGTCACTAACATCGCCACAATATATGCACAGATTTCATTAAAAAATGTCACAACGTCTGCCAGAGTGCCATAGATGATTCAGACTCAATCACCGAATGGAGAATTTCTGTAATATTTATAGAAAGGTTTTACATGTGGAACCACCTGTTATCATGCATACAGTCATTTAATATATTTTAATTTGATTATACAGTATTTAGTATACTTGTAAGATATTTACATTCTGTGATGGATAAAGATTTTCTGACATTTTGCGAAACAGAGTGATATATGATCTGTTTGGAATATATAACCCCAGAGGAACTGTGTGTATTCTATGTACATATTTCTCGTCAAGTTGAAAAATAGATTTAGAAATTATACATCTATATATCTAGCATGAAATCTAGTGAACTTTAGAGCTACGAGAAGGCCATTTTCTGTGGAGACTGGGATGTGAAGGTCTTCCTGCATGAGACCTGATAGGTGGTATTATGTTGTTAAACCGCTACAACGGATATTGATTTTCATGATCTGTGTGAGTGGATGTGTACTGTATGTACATGCGGCTCCCCCATCTTTGGCAGCAAACGACCTGGTAGAAACACTGTGTAGGCCCTGGTCTAATACACACCCACGTCTGTATACAGAGATGAACACACTCACAGTGGTGCTGCTATACTGGCCCAGGTTGCCATGGTGACAGGGCCTCCCCCATGCTGCTCTGTAGGAAGTGCCAAAGGGAAATGAAGCTGGGGTGTGTGTGTGTGTGTGTGTGTGTGTGTGTGTGTGTGTGTGTGTGTGTGTGTGTGTGTGTGTGT
>JAQMYI010000008.1:7842544-7858331 GCA_030014275.1 Clariallabes melas
GATAATTGCGTGAAAATGTAAGGAGTAGAAGTAAAAAGTCGGCTGAAAAATAATTACTCCAGTAAAGTATAGATACCAAAAATTTCGACTTAAGTAAGGTAACAAAGTATTTGTACTTCGTTACTTGACACCTCTGCCCACTGGTGACATCCCTACTTATATAATAGTAATAGCTAATAATAATAATAACTCATACAGTATAATATAACGGAAATCTATGTGGTCATGACATTTTAAAATGTGGAAACAATTCTAATGCATGGGCATGATTTAGTAATACAAGAAACCAGATTAGTCATACATTAGTAAATTATGGTCACTAAATATTTTTTATTAAGATGAGAAGTCACCAGTGGGGCTCCTTATTATTGTGTCTGCCATGATATGGCCATGCTGCCTTGGTGACATGGCCATGGTTTTTTTAAATAGGATTTTTCAATAGTGGGATTCCATACAAGAGTTAAAAACGTCCACATATTATTTGTTGGGTCATGCAAGATCTCTTCCTAATGCACACTTCAAGTCTAAAGACATGAAATGAAGTGAATAGGGAGTGAATAACAATATTTTACCCTGCTTCAGCTGCAAGGTAACATCAATTAATAAGTTCAGTCATCATTTGGGAATATTTGATAAATAATTAATACATATGGAGAAAAGGTCAATTACTTGACATACTGGTTCCTTATCCTCACTCATCTTGTCCAAAGCAGAAGACCCTGCTGAAACACTGGTCTTTTTAAGACTGTTCGCTTTTTATCATTTGTAGCTGGTTAGTGCATAGTGCAAGTATTATTTTTAAACTTCCGACTCCAGTTAATACAAAAACTTATTTTCCTTTTGGATGCTGTTATATTGTGTGTATATATTTAGGGCTAAAATAAAATATATTGAAATAACTAACAGGTGTAACTGAAAGCAAATTTGATACATGTTTATAACAAATTTAAATAGCATGTTACATGCTTACCACTGCGGATGTTTACAGGATGTATACAGCATCTAAGCTCCACTCTAGTTTTTCTCCAGAGTGCAATTTCACTGCTGCAATTGCGTTGTAGACCTTTCAAGAGATTGCACAGAGCTCCAGAGAGAGTTTCCAGCTGCATTTATGCTACACTGAACTGATACCTGCCCACAAAAGGGAATACACAAAAAGGAATACATTATATATAGTAATATATATATATATATATATATCCCAAAATGGCAAATATTTTTTATGGCAATGGATTCTGTATAATATAACCATGCAATCACCTCCCAACATTTGGGCAAAAAATGGTTTCTGAGTAAAGAAATTGCTTTATAACCCTTTGCAGATTGATACATGTCAATTGCTTTGTCTTCTGTTTGTATTATTATTATTTTTATTTTTTTAGATTGTATAGCTTTTTGAGACCTAGTTTCTATTTCAATGATTTCTTGGTTCAACAGGTCAGGCAGTAATCAGGACTGGATGTGGCAAGTGAAATTAAAGTCAGCTTTCCAGTTTATTCACGGTTTATCAAGGGATGCAACAGTGGGACACAATGGGACAGTGGGACATTTTTCCACCCTTAATAATTTTACTAATAGTTTTTAAAACGGCATTTTGTATTTATTTGGGTTGTCTTTGTGTAATATAAAAATTATTTGATATATTATTTGAATATGAAAAATCATTTTGTGACAAATATGGCAACAACAAAAAAAGAAAGAAATCAGTGATGGGGTAAATACATTTTCAAAGTACTGCACTGTGTATATTACACTGCCCAGGGCAAAAATACAGGGGTTCACTTTGGGACTATATATAATAATTTAATCCTGCGAATGAGACTTTGACTTGATAATTACTGCACTGATTACTATATTTACAGCTGGGTGTAATTTTTTATCCTCACTGATGAAACGTATTAGAGTACCTTCTCATTTCTCAAAGATCAGTGTAAGAAAATGTCAAATTATTGGCCTGCATCAAACAAATAAAACAACTGAGGAGGTGGATAATATAACTCCAATGTGTAATAATTGAAATTGTGTTAAGATCTGTCTAATTGTCTATTATGTGTTAAAAACCATTAACTGAAAATCCTGAAGAAAAAAAGGGGGCACCCGGATTTGAACCGGGGACCTCTTGATCTGCAGTCAAATGCTCTACCACTGAGCTATACCCCCGTGACCGCAGCTCAAATTCGATCTGATGTTCATTAATTTTAGTAGTATTTTTAATAGTTTCATAGTTCAGTTTAATAGTTTCGTGGTGTTATGTGTTGGTGATTTGTTTCCAGTATCGCTCAATTAACCTTCTGAAACATTTTATGTTAAATTTGAATACAAAAAAGGCAGATGTTACCTCAATGTTTTATGTTTATAATTTTATTCCGAGTGTGGTATGAATTCACATCATACGCTGAGTAAATTCTGCTAATTTATCTGAGATTGAAGCAAATCACTTTAGACACCATTTTTTAATTTCATTTTTAAAAAATGTGCTTATTCCTTTTTTATTACAGTAATTCATGTTGATTCATGCTGAGTTTTCGTTTTCGTACAGCACAATATAGAAGACGATTTCTGTTACGTGTTATATTTATAAAGATCGCAGCGCGCTCTCGCGTCACGGCTTGTATCCTCGGGAACGCGGAGCGCAGGATAGAGCCGTGTCGTGCCCGCGCTTCCGCGCGCGTCTGCTCGTTCGGTGACAGACAGCGGTGCAAAACATCAGAAGCCGCCGCCTGCACTGGATTTCTTGCTCAGATACCTGCCTTCATCTCACGAAGCATTAACCTCGGGCCTCTGTTCTAACCTTATTTTTATCTTCGCTCTGAGATTGTTTAAAAAAATGAATCCGCAGTGTAGTAGATGTAACCGAGTGGTGTATCCCACGGAAAAAGTGAATTGCCTTGACAAGGTAAGCTAACCAAAATGTAGTTAGCAAAGTATACTACATCTAAGACCAGCTAGCAAAAAGAAAAGCCACATTTTTAGCTGATATTTCATATATTGATGAACAGCAATTCTGATTTCTAGGGAGGGTTTGTTGCATTTAGGTTGGAACGGAAGCGGAACCAGTTGGTTAGCTAGCTAAGGCTAAATAGCTTGTTATGGTCGTGCAGTGTCTGTGAGCGACGGTTGCTAGCTAGCTAGGTACGGCACAGGCACACGTTTTTCCTTAATTCACAATAGTCTCATTTGCCATTACCCAAATGCATGTTTACGTTCCTTTAAAAGCAATGCTAGTTCAGTAGTCATCCAGGAATTCTTTGCTTATCAGAGGATGTTAGCGCGGGGGCGCGCCTGTGTGTGTGTTTGTGCGTGTGCACGGCCTCCTCCGTTGTGCTGAAAAGCAGAGGAGGAATCTGACGTGTCACACACAGTCCCTGCAGTTCAGTTCAATATAAACCGGAAGTCCTCTAGACTAATGCCTCAACACCTATAATCGTTCATATTATTATATTCGTTTCGATAGGCTACAACACACCTGGTCGATTTATCTTCCACATTCATGTCGTTTGCTCTGGCATCCATTCAGTCCTCACAATATAACTATTACCCCAGATAAATCATGCGCTCCTGGTTTTGTGTAACTTTGGATATTTGTATATGCAAACTCGTTAGTATGTCTTCACCCACATTAGGGAAAAAAATCAGCTTAGATTCAGATCATTGCAATAGTTTGAATGTGTGCAAGGGGGGGGAGAAAAAAAATGGTTTGGCTGCAAATGGTTGTCTATCCTGGAGACAAGTAGCCAAGTCTTGACTTACATGTTAATCAAAACCAGAGGATTCTACAAGACGGCCAAGCCTTTTTTCTTTTCTTTTCTTTTTTTTTTTTTGGAGACGTTAATGTACTTTACAAATGCATGGAGACTACACTGTCAGTGAGGTGGTTATATTCAAGAGAATATAGTTCTGTGTGAACTTGATACAAATATAGGAACATAAATACTAGGGATGGGAATCACCAGTCACCTCCCGATACAATATTACCATGATACCTCGGTGCCGATGTGATGTTAAATGCGATACTGTTATGCGATACTGTAAACCTAGGTTTTATAAATATTCTGAATTGAAAATTTTACGAACCTTTAAAAATGTGTAATGATTAATTGCATGTAGCCCTTTTCTTATAATGTAAAATGTAGTTTTCACACTTAAAAAAAAAAACAAGTGCAGTGTTTAAACAATCCAACTAACTTCACATACAAGAATTTAACATTTAACTGAGCAGCACGTGTCTCGGTTCTCTGCTATAATTTGTTTATTAGTTTATTAGTTTGTCATATAGTTCACTCCTACCACATGTAAAAGAGAGCACCACCTGTATGATTCTAAAGAAACCGACTTTTTACCGCCTCAAATGCCTCCAAAGTCTCAAAACTCAACTTGACAGTGAGTAAGCAGGTTGAGTGGCTGCGAGAACGCGGGCACGCACGGCTTCTAATGCACATGATTTTCAAGTGATTAGCGCTCACAGTGTTTTGAGACTGTTGTAAGCATGTGTAATGAGTGGGTTTGAGACTAATTTGCTCTCAGTTTGGAGAAAAAGGCTGATCGGAGGCTTTTAAGGCATGCAATTCTTGATAGTGTATCGCCATAAAAATACGTTTCTGTTGCACCCTTTGGAAAATTCTGTGCTCGGTACAGGATCGTTTATGTCTGAGTCTGATCGGCCGATTACCGATCATGGCCAATCAAACTGAAAAACAGCCAATTCTAGTCACTGGACGATCACCCAGTTCATCTCTATTGTAAATGTTTTTTTTGTTTGTTTTGTTTTTTACCGGTTTTATACGTGAATCGCCACATAAAAGAATATAATATTTTATGAAACTTTGTTCTGCAGGGTTTTGTGTTCACTTGTCATCTAGGTGATTACTTCTTAAGAATAAATAAAAGAAAGAGATTAGTAATTTGTGAATTATTGTAGTAGGAACCCTTTTCAATTAATCTGGTTAAAATGAATGAGCTTTTGTGCTGGAGTTTTATTTGTTCATTCATTCAGTCATTCCTTTATTTGTTTAATTCTCATACATAATCTTGAGGCCCTAGGTGATGTGTGTAATGGACGTTAAACATCAATTGCTTTCTGACCGAATGGCTTTGTCCAGAGTAATCATAAATCATAAGATCTAGGGCATAAAGTGCACCACTTAAAGCCTCCTGTATATCATTAATAAGTGGTTTTATGGAAGAAGTATTGCCCACTTCCCGTTTTTAAGACATTTGCTACAGATCCCAATGTGGCTGTTGTCCTGGCTTTCTTTACCTATTAAACACTAAGTCACTCCAGCCATGATCTTGCTGTATTAACTACCCACAACTCATCACCATTTGTGAATTTGTAGCAAAAATCTGCAAATGTTTTATCATAAACAAGTGTTACACTGGCGGGAAACAATGCACAAACTCAAAAGTTTTCATCTATTTGACACCAACACAGGTAAAACTGAAAACTTAGATTTTAATTTTTCGTCAGTTATTAGTTTTGAAAGCACCTGAATATGTCATGTGATCTCATCAGTTCCAAAAATTGTGGAATTTATTTTTCCGTGTTAGTTTTTTATTTTATTTTATTTTTGCTGTTCATGGTATACAAGCTGCTTGGGAGCATATTAGGAGTCATGTGATCATGTTGACAAAACAAATGAAAATAATGCAAATGACATCAAGGTCATTGATCAGACACCCAGTGTTCATGCCCAGCACTGCATTTTTCACATTTTATTGTGGTTAAGATTGCAGATTTTTGTAAATTAAAACACTAAACCCATGACAGTGTGGACTTGGGTGGTGTGCCACAGTGCACTGCTTTCATTTCGATTCACCAGTCATGTGTTTTATCTTTAATACTTATGAACTTCTGAAATGGGCTATATGCAAGTCTGTTAGTCAAGACAGTGTTAAACATCGTAAGCAAGACCTATAGAATCATTAAGAAAATTTATCCACTCTCTAAAATTTACTCCACCCCATGGTAGCCCCATAGCATTTTGTTCTTAAAAGTCACTCATTAGACACAAATGCACAAAATATCTACCTAACAGAATGTACTACCATCTGAACCCAACATAAAATCTAAGTAAAAAATTTTAGAGTATGTATAATTTCTGATGGAGTACTTCCTTTGCATATTTTTGGCAAATCGTATACATCTATAAATTCCATGCGTCACCGGTCTAGCTTGTCGTGTATGACATAAGTTATCATGTACTATTATAATGCAAATTAACTAATAACAGTTTGCTGAAGCCAACTGTGTTAGCTCAAACTGCTCTAAAGAACATGTTTTTTCACTCTGATTAACAGCATTTATCTTACTAAAATACAAGTATGACTATGAAGATACTCATGAGAAGTAAAATACAGTTTAACTGTATCTCTGCATGTATTTTTGACTAAAATAGTCTTTTGGTAACATGGTTGCCTTTTGTTGAATTTTTTTAAGCACATTGTTGGTTACAGTTGGATCTCAAAATTCTGTGCACCCAGTGTGGATTTGTAGTTTATTGTAAACAAATAAGTTCTGTTTATAATCTGTTGTTAATCTGAAGCTGTGAAAAGACAGCATACGACAGGTAGCTGCTAGGGATGTCACAATATCCTGTATTTGAGTTTTGACCAGATCATGATTCTTGATACCGTAAGGACAGTTTGTTTAATATAAAATTTGCTTTACGGGGAATGCCCAAAAGTGCATACAAAGCATGTAGTTCTGACCGGTTCGGCCTCAGGCGGCAAGATGCTGGTGTCTGCCGGCTGTCGCCAAGAACATGCGCTACAGTCTTACTTAGAGCAGTCTGAATTATAACCCCATACTCTACGATCTTAAACTGTACCATTATGAAGCTAAAAATAGTATCCCAAAAGCTGTAAGTAAAAGAGTAAGGAGGAGGACGACGATGACATCATCTTACTTGGCAAGCAGTGTGCACATGCGCTTAACAGTATTAATTCATAAGGTTAAGGCATTTTGCGCGTTTAACAGCTCAACATTTTAAACACCAATGTTTGATTATGCTCTTTCGACATCAGTCTACATACAAATTAGACAGTTTGTGACAATAATTGTGAAACACCAAATACAATATTGACCAGTTTTCTCGGCGCACAGGAAAACCAGTTTGTCATATTTAGATTCCTGAGAAAACATAGTCCTGAGATAAACACAGTAATTACAGAAGCCCTACAGCAGCCTGTCATCTAAATGATTTTATCAATGTCAAGGTCACAACGCTTCTTTTTTTCTATTTGTGTAAATTACCGTTTAGAAGGTGTGAAGTTTTTTTTTTTTTTCTTACACTGAACTGAAAGTTATTATAAAAACAGATTCAATGAAAGGACCAAAATGTTTCAACTGATCTCAGTCTCACTTTGCTCAACCTGTTATAGAGGTGAAATAACACACAAGTGTTCTAAATCATTTTAAAGAATTGAAGAGGACTTGAATCTGTTGTCTGATAATTTGATGTCAATAACATCACCAAAATAAAGAAACTGTACAGGACAGATAGTGACCTTTTGCAAGTGACCTTTAACTGCGATTTGTTAAAAGGTCTTTCATTTGCAAGCTCAATCTACTCGATTCAGTGACCTGTAGTTTAACACTGGTTAACATAATTGCATGTAACATAGATGCATAGCTTGTGCTGAGCCACTTGCATAAGATAAAATTAAATGCGTCATTCACATATTCATACTAATATACTTGTATCCGTTTAAATAGCTTATAGGATTTGAGCCCTTAATCATGTTGGAGAAGTTTCCCTGTTCCCCAAATAAAACCCGCAGACAATCTTATCGCGCAAAAGGAGAGAAGTTCACACCTCAGCAATCCAGCAACGGTGAGAGACCAGAAGTGAGGTCCCAATAAACTATTGAGAAAATCTCATTACTAAATAAGTAAAGTAGATTGATAATTGTATAGAAGAGACATATGCAGTCTCCTTAATAAGTACCTATATCCCTAAGAAACTAATAATCTACGTGAACAATAATTAAGGGTTCAGAACAGAATCTCCAGTGCTCTGATGCTTAAATTATAAGGTGTAAACACAGTTTGTTTAACCAAACATGTGCACTTGCAACAAAACACCATATTGTGTTTATCATGCATCATGATTCCAGTTTAACAAACATGAGAAATGTATATTTAAAAAAATCTTGCCTGCTTAACAAGGTCAATATAAATCACACCATGGCAATTACCAATATCCTTGTGTGATCCTCTTATGTTCGGTATAATTCTCTGGACAAACTTGATTGTGTCAAGATATAGATTTTTTTCATAGTTATTATATTCCAAAAAAGAGAAACAGTAAGGAGAAGATTCAGTGTACACATTCTCAGAGTTCAGTTCTCAGGAGGACAACAGACCAGTCAGGACAACATTCTGATGTTGTTGCAATATGTTTAATTTACACCGCTGTGCTTAGTATATATAACTAGAAAAGAAAGACCTGCATGAATAACTGGGCAGTGAGATGGAATGTAAGTTGAAAGGTACTGTTTGTTGTCCTCTGTTATCATTAAACCCTCCCAAGGTCAACAAGTCATTCAAAAACCCAAAGCTCAGAGTCCAACATATTTTTTTTACCTGCACGCACCCAGGCACCCTGTCTCTTTTTGAAACTTTTGCAGACCAGTACATTAGACATTAGTCTGTAATATTGGATTATTCTGTTCAGTAAATCTCACCCAAGACATGATATAATTCACTGCTTAGGACAAAATAGGTTTCATGGATGTTATTTCTAACATTTCTTTACTGTATCAAGCTGGAATTTTTTTTTTTCTCATTTTCTTAGAAATGAAAAAAGGTTTTAAAAAATAAATGAAAATATCGTCCTTTGGCCTCCCCTTGCTTATTCCTCTTGATAAATAATTTCCATGTCCTTGTCTGGGCAGTGAGTATTTTTAGATATTAAGTTTTTAATACATTTAGAGATGACCGATAGGTAATACTTAAACACTCTTTGTGCCAAATCTCAGATAAGCATTTAAAGACATTTGATTTGTTTGCAATTGGGCAATTTTATTTCTTAAAACTTTCATTATGGACTAAAAAAGAATCATTATTTTCACTTTCAGTTGGGGAAAAATCCATTATTTATATCAATCAATTATTTAAATCTGTATTCAGTCCTGAGCTATGGGGTGTAAGGTTGCTCTCTCCTCATAAGTGCTGAACATGAGAGGCTGAATTAGAGAACTGCTGACACATACAGCTATGAAACTTGATAAAAATCCACTGTCATCTTGCATTACATAGTATACAGTGGCTGAATAAGTTGTTAACCATGAACTAATTGCTCATTCTGTCTCCCTTAGTACTGGCATAAAGGATGTTTCAGCTGCGAGGTATGCAAGATGACTCTAAACATGAAGAACTATAAAGGCTTCGATAAGAAACCATACTGCAATGCGTAAGTATCTGAAAATGATCTTGTTTTTGTGTGAGACAGTAACTGATGTCTTGTTTATGGTGTCAATATGGATACGTGGAGTAAGCACATGCAAAGACAGTCATTTTAAAAGCACCCACAGCTTTCCTGTCTCAGAAATTTCCCCAGTTCTCTTCACAGCAGATATCTGACAGGCAAATCAGACACATGTATAATGAACAGAGCTGTAGCACTTTTTTTTAAATAAAAATTTCTATATCCTTTTAATTTACATTTTATCTGTTAAACTGTAAAGTTTACAATTGAAATCTACTTAATAAACATGGTGATCGCGCACTTCACGAAAAAAAAATATTTAAAAAAAAATGTTATTTTTATCATGTTTGGATCAGGCTTGTCTTTGTGTTTTTTTTAGTAGTGTTAAAGTAAAATTGGTGTTTCCGAGTTGTTGTTTTTTTGCACCTGACGCTTAGTGTTCTGGGCCCGTGTTCAAAAAGCTTCTTAAGCTTAAAAGTAGCTCCTAGAAAATTTTTAGAATTATGACATTTTATTAGAATTTCCCCTTGAATTTAGGACTAAATCTTAGTAATGATAAAAATGATTCACGAAACATTTTAGACCTAAAAACAGCTCCTAAGGTAACAATTGTTAAAAGTAGAGAGGACTTTTAAGAGGCTTAAGAGTTTCTATAGCAGAGGACAAAATGGCAGAAAGAAGAAATATTCTCCAAACACTAAATGTAAACACTGCTCTTCTGTCCCATTTGTTTTTCTTTTTTTTTTTTTTTACTTCCTTCCATCTCTCTTGGATTGTTGGCTACATACCATCCAAAAGTGCAACTTACTGTAAATAGACTGTCCTGCAATCATGTAAATTGGTAAAAGCTGAGCCATTTTGCTCCCATCGATTTAAAATGGATTACAAGTAATAAAATCAGTATGGTAAATAATTGTAAGAACTTAAACTACCGTGTGGAAATTGGTTGCTTTAAAAGTAGACACATTTTCAACATTTGGCTGTTATCTTTAAGATATTTAACCTATAACAGAAACTTTGCATGAAGTAGCCTGTAGTCATGATTATACAATTTCTTTATATACAAACATTATGACTTCAATGTCGATTCTATTATCATATATTCTATTTTCACAAAGAGCGCATTTCAAGAACTTTACAGGGATCACAGGTTACTTTTTATCAACCAATCACTGTCCTTAAATAGCTGCATCATCCCTAGCAACCGGGTCAACCACACCTCCTCACTAAGATAAAGGTTTTTGTACTTTCCTTAACATAGAATTGCTCTGAGAAATTTCCTAAATCGCTTTTAGTCTAGGACTCCCAGCTAGGACTTTTTAAGCTAAGATAGGAGCTCTCAGAGAGAATTCTATGAAGCTTTGTGAATACAGGCCCTGGTCACCAGTATGTTAGTATGTTCAGCAAAAAGAAACAGAAATTAAATACATTTGGACATGTTCTTGTTTTAAGATCATATCTTTGTTCACAAACTTGTTTGTGTAAATCTGGAGCATTTAAACAGGCACCATGTCAGAGCCAAAACTGCCCTGTCCTGTTTTCAAGTAGAACAGCGCAGTTTTGGCTTGAGATGCAATTGTACCACAGCAATGTGAAAGTCACAGATGAGCTTTGTCTCTCTTTGACACCTTCTGCTCTCAGTGTGATGTTGCCATGATGCACATCACAAATTGAAGTTTCTCACTGTACATAATCTAGATTAGCATATTTATGGATTAAATAATTATGGCCCTTAAATTAAAATATGCCTATCAAAATATGCTTCTCAGTAGGTTAAAAGTGTTTTTTAAAATTCAGAAAGAAAGAATATCAATTGTAATAGGAAAAGGCGGATAGTGTTAGTACTCAATAATGATCTAGAATAGCATAAAACTTGACACCGTTGTAGACAGACTAGTTACATTGGTTTTTGCACCGCACAGATGTGATGCATTAAGTCAAATACCCTGCATGATTCAATAGCTTGTAGCTTCATCTTCAGCAGCAATAAATAAAATTGAAGTAATTGTTTTCTGTTTTATTTTATCAGTTTCTTACATCATTGTGGAGGAATTTTGGCCCATTCTTCTTTACAGCATTGTTTCAGTTCGTTGAGGTTTTTTGGAATTCGTATTTACACAGCTCTCTTAAGGTCCCACCACAGCATTTCAATTGGGTTGAGGTCTGGATTTTGACTAGACCATTCCTAAACTTTGACGCTTTTATTGTTCAGCCATTCTGATGTAGATTTACTGCTACGCTTCAGATCATTGTCCTGTTGCATGACTCAATTTTGACCAAGCTTTAGCTGTCAGAAAGATGGCCTCAAATTTGCCTTTGGTATACAGAAAAGCTCAAGGTCGCCTTATTGACATTACGATTATTCAAACTCCATATGGCATTGTTCCAGAAGCCTTGAGCTTTGCTCTGAAGCAGTTTTGCAAACCTGAGTCATGCTTCTATAGTCTTTGTAGACAGAAGAAGCTTTCTCCTGGCACCCCTTAGAAAAAGAAAAAAAAAAAAAAACATACTTAAAAAGTCTTTTTCTAATTGTGCTGTTATAGACTTTACTAGTTAACATGCTCAGTGATGCCTGTAGGGTCTGAGATGTACGTCTTGATTCTATTTTATTTTTTGTATTTCTCTGAGCATTGCATGGGGGTGAATGTGCTAGAACGTCCATTTCTGCGAATATTAGCAACTGGCTTGAATGCTTTTTACCTCTGAATGATCTTTCTCACTGTAGAATGTTGAACTCCTAATTGTCTGGAAATTGTTTTATAACCCTTTCCTGATTGATGTGCAACGACAGTTGCTTCTCTAAGACCATTGCTTATGTCTTTCTGTCTTGGCATTGTGTTGAGCGGTGGTTAATTTTTGTTAAGTAAAGAATGGCCTGGTTAAAAAAAATTATAATAATATTCATTATAATTAGTGGAATTCAAGGTTGCATTTGCTTAATACTAGGACTCACTATAATCAGATGATTATTATGTTTTTATATAAAATCACAGTATTAAAAGAGGGGGAACTAACTTATACGCATGACTATAAGTACAAGCACAGTTTAGTACAGGTAGTTTGAAAATATGGAGGTTGATTTCAAGTTCCCTGGAATGTTTAATTTTTTTACAGGTTTTTTAGTGATGCCTAATTCTGAGATGTATGTTACAGACACTACCCGAAAACGTCATTTACGAGTGTTGCTGACACTCCAGAAAACCTACGCCTGAAACAGCAGAGCAAGATGCAGAGCCAGGTAACACACACACTAATCCACCCATCCTCAATCACATCCTTTTTTTCTGTGCGTAATTTCAGCGATGCAAACAGATTCTGTCACATACAGTATTGTGCAAAAGTCTTAGGCACCATATTACATGCTGTACCAATTTTGTTATACATGTTTATCATGTCTGCATAATTATGTACAAAATCATTCAGTATTTCCATATATAACTTAAAGAGTATTAACAACTATTTTACTTATAGTCTTGGGCACATACAAAAATATGGCATAAGCAAAAGATGCTTTTGAAAACATTTCTGCATAAAAGAAACTTAAAATAAAATAAACAGTCGATATTTGGAGTGAAAACTCATTGCTTAAAATCAGGAGTTTTAGACACAGATTTGTGCAGTTTTACAAGAAAACAGTTGTTAGGTTTTACTGAGCATGCTGGAGAATATGAGTTCTCCAGCACACTCGCTCCTTTCAGTTTTTATGCAAATCCCAGGAGCGTACATTAGGTTTTTTGTTTCCATCTGAAACTGGTCTGTCTTGTACTATATATTTGTTTCTTTACAGCCATGCATATATTCTCCTGTATTGTTATTTATTTTCATTAATTTTTAAGTTATATATGAAAATATTGAATGATTTTGTACATAATCATGCAGACATGATAAACATATATAACCAAATTGGTACAGCATATAATATGGTGCCTAAGACTTTTGCACAGTACTGTATATAAAAAAAATAAAGCCATTCAATAATGCTAAATGTCACCACAATCATAGAAAAAAACCTGGAACATTCCCCCAGTTCTGCAGACATTGAGAATGGATAGCTGCAGTCATATCCTCCGCTCTTTATGTAATAGCTGGCGTAATGTAAGCGAAACGCGGAGGAGTAAAATCAGCTTTTTTCCCCTTCAGTGCCAGCACCTCATGGCCGAGGGTGTCTAATAAGGAAGCGGATGGTAATTATTGCCGAGAGTCTTTGTGATAACAGGGATCAGAGCTATTGCGCTGCAGTTCATTAAAGCACTGAGGACTAACATGGGAAAGGTGCTGAAATTAGAAAATGATATCGCTTTGTGGCCTTTCCCCCAAATACGATGTTTTCATCATTACGGATCATAACCTTTTCTCGAGGTAGAACAACTTCTTACCTGATGTATATTAATGACCACTTTTTTTTTTTTTTAAACTTTAAATATAGCTGTGAGGCCAGGCGAGTGCTAGGACTCTGCAAATTACTAATATGCATTAGAGTAGAAAAATTAAATGAGGGTTAATTCGTGGTTTGTTAAATGCGAATGAAAACGCGGACTCCGTTTAGTTCACATCCCTAATGATTTAATAAGTAGTTTTAAGAACTAGTAACAAAGCATCATTAAAAAGTAGCATGAAGGAAATTATAATAATCACAACACTATTTTTTGCCAGTACTTTACAGTAATCTAGTTCGCCAATTGCTCATCATGCCTCTAATTACGCAATTTTGCATGGGGGGAAAATGTCAAAACTGTAATCAGTGATAAATTCTGAAAACTTTAACCTTAAGCTTGACAATGAAAAAAAAAATGTTACTTAGGAAAACAAGGATGAGAATATATATTATATTATATTATATTATATTATATTATATTATATTATATTATATTATATTATATTATATTATATTATATTATATATGATAATTATGGAAAAGATCCCAGGTGAAATCTTTTCATGAAAATAAAGAGCAATCTTGTATATTAAAACACGACGTCACGCCGATGGTCCTTTAACAACCGTGTCATGTTTATAAGATTAAAAACACAACTTGTTACTGTGAAACTTGAAAATTCACCATCCTGAAGATTTCCCTATGGTGAAAAACTGTTACAAAGTGCTGACACTAGAGACTCACTCCATAAATATCTTCATGTGTACGGTTATACATCTTTGTTAAAGGGGGAGTCAGCAATACTGAAGAAAGACTGTTGAGATTTGAACTCGATAGCCAAATTAATACACCTCCTCCTTCAGTAGTTCAGCCCCTTCCAAAAATTTATGGACACACTGCCAAGGCTCACACTGAACCCCTCGTCACCCCATCATAGGAATGATGTACAAGATATAAACCATGAATAAAAAGGTGCTGATGTTGATTGCTAGAGGCTAAAAGGTAAAACTAGAAGGAAGTTTTCTCAAGTTTTTATTAAGTTAAAGAACAACCCAGCCTGTCTTCCCAGTTGTTTTCCAGTTATTTCTGCTGCGAATGTGTGTGTGTGTGTGTGTGTGAACTGAGCGAGTCTGAGTTGGCATTAACACCAAATGTTCCAGATGAGTTTGTTTAACTTATTCATAATCACAACTTTGTGGAAAAAGACAATCCCGGCTCCGGTCCTAATAACACAAGCAAATTATGGATGCGAAACCAAGTTCATTAAAGTATGCGTGGCTTTGCACTGATAATCATCATTATGTGCAAATTACAACTCAAATGTGGTTAACATCAGGGGAAGATCTTAATGGCGCATTCAGGCTAAAGAGAACCAACAATGGTAATATGTAAAT
The DNA here is from genome assembly GCA_030014275.1 of Clariallabes melas. Classification (NCBI taxonomy): domain Eukaryota; kingdom Metazoa; phylum Chordata; class Actinopteri; order Siluriformes; family Clariidae; genus Clariallabes; species Clariallabes melas. The sequence goes on from JAQMYI010000008.1 coordinate 7,857,742, forward strand.
GTTTACAAAGAAACTCACATGCCACACTGACCTTGGGAAAAATCAGAGTTGTGCAATGTAAGTATCTACATGTGTGTCAAACTTCCTGCCAATCCAGAGAGGACATGAGCCAGAAGCAAAAAGACGAATCCAAGCGCTGGCTTCGGGGAGCATTTTCCCTTCTCGGCAGTCCTAATAAACACACAAGCACAACGGTTTTAACTACATCAGCCAGTAAAACGACATATAGGCATTTAATGAACGATCATGAACTCATGATCATGTTTGATGTCAACATAAAGTTCTTGACCCAGACATGTGTGATTTTGTGTGTTGTGATGCTGCCACTCGATTGGCTGACTGATCAGGCAGGTGTAAAGTACATACAGACATACACACACTGGGGTACATACACAATTTCTACATTTATAAATATGCATCAATACGATATGTATACAGCAGTAGTCAAAAGTATGACACATTCATTTTCACAAAGTCTGCGTTTTTAGCTCTTTTTGTCAGGTGTTACTGAAGTATACACTACCGTTCAAAAGTTTGGGGTCACTTTCTAACTCCATGATGGTTCCTGATTTTTATTTCTTTCTACATTG
>JAQMYI010000008.1:7858431-7869492 GCA_030014275.1 Clariallabes melas
ATTTATTTATTAATTTTTAAGTTATATATGGAAATACTGAATGATTTTGTACATAATTATGCAGACATGATAAACATGTACTGTATACACAAAATTGGTACAGCTTATAATATAGTGCCTAAGACTTTTGCACAGTACTGTACATTTGGACTTCAGCCAGAAACAAGCTATTGAAAAATTTCATTTATACTTTGGGAATTTGAGAATGGGTTATGAATAGGAGAAAATATTTGATTTTATGATCCGAAATCCCCTGATTCCCCTCTCCATTTAATCATATCCAAGTCCTGTATAAATCTGCACTATAGCTACAGGTACTCCCTGTCTCTGTCTGTTGACTGTATGAAACATCTGTGATTTCTTTTTTTTTTTTTCTTTTTTTTTTTAATCTGCTTATTTGTTGCTGTCTTTCACAGATCTGTTCGTTCCTTTTAACATTCATTTAATTTCAATCAGAAGTTTATGTGATTCATTCTTTCTGTGCTGTTAGTCAGTTAGTATAATAGCCATAGTCATCCCACACAGGGGTGAAAGCAGTTTAAATTCTTACCGGTACTATGGAGAGTAAACCACGGTGGTGGTGGACAGTCCTGTAAATCTCGTAAGTTTTTATTTATGTCTCCACTTATTCCCCTTTAAAATAGCCTTCCACCTAGCATAAAATGGAAAGCTATTGTTTCAGCACGTACAATCCCTTGTTTCACACACCAAGTAGTGTTTAGGGGTTAGAGAGGGATTTTGGATTCAACCTCGTATTAGAAACTAGTTAGAAGTAGTTTGTAGCTATGAACAAGTTGATGAGATGATTCATCAACCAGTCACCTGGCGCTCTTGTTAACTAGCAGTAATGAAAGATTAAAACACAACACGGATGGTCTGAGTCGTTTAGTGTTATGCGGGACCGGACCAGACCGGACCAGCTTACTTTCACCCAAAACTAGTTCGAGTAAATGTAGACTAATGATGACTAGTCGGTGTCATAAATGCCAGGGGTCAGGGTTTTTTTTCCAGACTCTTTAATTAGGCAGACATAAAAAAAGCTGAAAATTAAAGTTCACATGATATACATCTTTTTAAACAAGTAAAGTCAAATCATCTTACAGGGCTGCAAAATGTGTCTGTTAATTGTTCAGCTGAAATACACACCCTGGCATGACTGGATTTCCTTCACCTTCACTCATTTTCCAAAAATGGCTTCACTCAATGTCTAAATGGCGCTTTGCAGAAGTACATTTTCCTAGCCTATCAGAACGCAGAGATCGGCTCGGGGAAACTACCCCCTTTTTAACGTATGACAATTGGGACATTACAAGACATTTTTTACCTGTTTTGAGTTTTTCAAACCCACATTTTCTAAAGAACAAAACAACTGGGGGGGATTCAACACAACTAAGAGCTAAAGAAGGCTAGGCTAGCCATTAGTGGTCAGCCTTAGCCTTTAGCTCTTGAGAAACAGGTGAATAGAATATGTAACTTCATATCATCCCTGTTTAGAATTTTAGATTACTAAATAGCCTAAAACTGCGGATACCATTATGAAATAACACTCTTATTGTCTGGTACATATCACAATTTCTCAAAATTTCCTAACTTTTTCCTAAATTTTACACATAAGCTTAACCTTAAACTTAACAAGCTTAAACCTATAACTTTAAACTTTTTATCCCTCAGGAATGGGTAAAACATTCGGAATAACATAAGCAGTGGGTTTGTAAAGAAAAGATGTACAGTGTTGAAGGAAAACAGGAAGGGGTGGGTTTGTTTTTTTACATACATGCGCGCGCGCACACACACACACACACACACACACACACACACACACTAGAGACCCATGAGACTGTCTAAATATGAGATCATTATCAGTCCCTTTTAATTGTGTGTTCCTTTCAGTAGCAAGCAGCGCAGTGCTTGTTACTGATGTAGGTGCAGAGATTCTTAATCTCTAATCTGCCATGTTCTTAGATGTGGGACACAACAAAATGTTTGTCTGAAAATTCTATACAAAAATAAAGTAAAACTTCCTTTCTTGACTGAAACAAGGTTAGCTACCTCTCCTCTTAAAATGTTTAGCATTATTTCTTCCTTATTTGCACAATGAATTTAACATAACATCATCATTTAACATAAAATTGTAGGACAATTCTGTTGACATATTCATGGCAAAGGGACAAATAAGCTGTTGTGGTGTCCCAACACCTTACTGAATCAAGTTGCTGTAATTTGTCACTTGCTTGTATTTTCAGTGTCTACTTTTTTCTTCAAAACATTTAGCCTTTTTTAATGTGATTCATCATTAAAGCTTCAATTTTCCATTCAATTTCAGGACATATCCATGTTACTTCTTTTAAAGAAATGTATTCTAATTAAATAAACTCTCCATATGATTGTATTTTAGATCTTTCTTTAACTAAAAAAAAAAAAAAAAAGGCATTTCAAGAAAAAAAAAATCATTCTTTTGCATTTAAAAAAAAATGAAACAGTGTGATGGTGTGTCACTTATTTTAACACTTTTTATGTGTGTCTATTGCAGGTGCTCTACAAGGAGGAGTTTGAGAAGAACAAAGGAAAAGGCTTCAGTGTTGTAGCCGACACACCAGAATTGCAAAGAATTAAGAAAACACAAGACCAGATCAGCAATGTAGGTTAAAGGCTACCCTGTAGTCCCCTCTAGTGTTGGGTTTAAGTTTGACTAAATTTGCAAAGCAATCATCACAAGCAATTAACCTTGATTTCTCAGACGTTTAGCTTAAATATTGTCTGCCAGAAAGGGTCAACATTTTTGGCCATTTCGATAGTTGCTGCTTTCTTCTCATTGTCTTTCCTCCTTGCTGGAAACCACTAGAGAGTATTAAACCTCTTTTAATCAGCCGGAGAGGTCACAGCCTTCTGATCTCTTGATTGGAGAACCTTGTAATATGGACACACACATACACACACACTGGACAAATGAATACAGTAAAAGAAACATTGATGGCTGATTTTATCCAGTAATAATGGTTTGAGGTCTTCATGTAAATTGAGTCATAGCCAAAGTGAGTTCTAGAAATATACTGATCGAGCATGAATACACAATTGCCCCTGTGGGATCTCCATTCTCTCTGAATCATAATCCTGGCATTTTGTATGTAAAACTTTCCTAGGTTAAAACTGCCAGTTAAAAATGTCATTTGGGTAAGCCAAAAAAATTAATAAACGATCAGCTTAAACAGGGATATGAGACACCTATTGAACAATTTAGGATCAGCAAATATCTCATATTCTTTAGAACAGATACTTTATCCAATATTAGTGCAAAAACTGCATATTATGAAGAACTTTTTTTTTTCTGGTAAGAGTGCGCATGTATTTAAAGGCTCTTTAACATTTGTTCAGTATTTTAACATTATCAGCAGCTCCAGCTGTACGTGCAAAGCCTGAAATAGTGATGAAGGCTAATCAAAGCTTCTTGCTGTGAACTGATAATTAAAATAGGTGAATATCAATGCAACACTACTTTGAAAGATTCCATTCATCTCTATGTTCTGAGGGATCTGGTAATTAATGAATCATTAACTATACTTCGTGCCTTAAATAGAATTAAATATAGCCTTGCTATTTCCAGGATTGTGGAGACATGTAAAGACCTTTTAACAGTGCCTTTGTCTTATTTATTAGTCTATTTATTTATTTATTTAAGTATATATTGCAGTTAAACAGGGTACATCACTTATTCTGGGCACATGTTTATATACATTTATGCATTTTATAGATTAAATATCATGAGGATTTTGAGAAGAGTAAAATGGGAGGAGAAGTTCACCTTCCACCACCGCAACAAAACACAACTCCAGGTATACACACCCCTGCGACCCTACCAACCACAACAACCACTAATTGAAATGTTTGTGCTTTTTAATTTGTGTTTGAACTGATGTTAATTACTATTATTTTCTCTCTCTCTCTCTCTCTCTCTCTCTGTCTCTCGCTCTCTCTCACTCACTCTCTCTGCTTTCTCTCCAGCATATCAACCTCCATCTGCATCGCAGAACTATCACTATGAGCCAGAACCAGTGCGCCAAGCTGCTGCAGCTCCTCCGACTAGTTCTGGGGTAATGCATTACACATGCACACTGTCCCCCCAACTCAAAAGGTCTTTCAATATATCCACTAATCAGACACAATAGTTTAGTTCTATAAATGATCAGACTTTTCAAATAATCTGTCTTTGCTTTGCTTCATCATCATGTTACTTTAGAGGGTTTTAATGGTCTTTGAGTAGATACCCAAAAGTAAATTGTAAGTTGCAGTAGTAAAATCACCAACCACATTATTTTTCAGGCAGCCAATTATGTGCCATGGTATAATCATGCACATTGCTGTGTGTAAAATCATGCACATACAGGTCAAGAGCTTCCGCCAATGAAGTTCAAATCAGACATCAGAAAAGGGAAAAATGATGTCGGTGACTTTGACCATGATGTGGTTCTTGTAGCCAGAGGGGCCAGTTTGATTATTTTACAAACGTCTGATGTCCTAGGATTGTCGTGCACAACAGTCTATTACACAGTTTGTTATAAAAAAAAACAAAAAAACAAATACCACTCAATGAACAGCATCCCTGTAATCATTAATGAGCTCGGTCAGAGAAGATTTTCCAGTGTGGTTTTAGCTAACTGGAAGTGAAGTCTATGGTAATGAGATTAACCACTCCTCGCACCAGTTGGTGACTATCTTCAGTGAGCCTGTACTGTAGCCTGTTCCTCACTGTGCAGACTGAAACCTGAAGTGGTTCCACTCAGTTACCGCTATTGTAAAGAGTGGTTATTTGACTTCCTGTCTGCCAATTCTCCTCTGACCTCAACTATCAACAAGAAAGACATTTCCAGCATAGAACTGAAGCTCACTGCATGTTTTTGTTTTCACCCTATTCTGTGTAAACTCTAGAGACTTTTGGCAGCCTCTGGAGATTTTCTGAAAATTCTCAAACCATTCTGTCTGGCGCCAGCAAGGAAGCCGTGCTCAAAGTCACCTTTTTCCTGTTTTTATTTGCTATAAATTTACAAACGCTCTAACCACGTGGTTGTTTATGCAAGTGTATGTTCAGGATATTTTGCCAGACATCAGTAATACTAATGATTCCCCACTATTGAAGCTGTTTGCAGCCTAAGCATCATTGTTATCCCATGAATGTGATAAACCATTATTGGATTGTTCCTGTTTCTCTGCTTCTCTTATTATTTTGTTCATTAATCTGTGCATTTGAAAATCTGTTTTCAGAAACGTTACCGAGCAGTCTATGACTACACCGCAGCTGATGAAGATGAAGTCTCATTCCTCGATGGAGATGTGATTGTGGACGTGCAGCCGATCGATGAAGGATGGATGTATGGAAGAGTGGAGCGTACTGGCCAGCAGGGCATGCTGCCTGCTAATTATGTGGAGGCCATATGAGAATGTAAACAAGAAAGGGATAGAAGGAGATGGAGAGAAAGGGAAAGAAAGAGTTAGAGAGAAATGGATAAAGGGAGGCCCAGGGCCATTTCATATTTTAAGATCTGTTTTCTTTTCCTTGTTTGTGCTTTCTTATTAATGCGCCTACGCCGATAACTCATGCAAAACACATGCATACAAAAAATGCACTCACACAATTATATAGTGTAGACATACATACAAATTGTGTATTCCCAAGTCTTGCTCTACCTGCTCTGTTTCTCTCTGCTCCCTCTTTCCTGCTGTCTGACTGTCTGTCTGTCTAACTTGTCTTGTTTTTCAGTCTTGGAGAGGTGCTGTCACAAGTGGCACTTAGCGTCTTAACGACACACATTCACACCCAAACAGACCTCTGAATTTTCTTTCAAGGCTGCTTTATAGCACTTCGTGAATGGACAGCCCTAGCCATGTCAATCATTCCACACTTGCCATGACAATGAGAACCTTTATTTCTTTTCTGACCTTTTTGCAGCCTGTCACTAATTGTAGCTATCATTCTAGCCCATGTGGCATCTCGATGGTTGTGCAGTAGTAATGATGCTTGAACATGAGACTTCTGATCATTCCATTTGTTCCACTGAGTCTTATCCCATCAAACCTCATGGGTATTGTAGTGAAACTGGAATACATGTGTTTATAAAAAAAAAAAAAAAAAAAGATCCTCTTACTGTGGCATCGGATTGTGTATGGGTGTAATGTGACCAATGACCCTGCTCACAAAGCAGTGTTTTCATCATCTCAATCATATGTAACACTTCATCTCTGTGCTTTCATATAAAACCATGTGTTCTCATCTTTTTTTTTTTTTCTTTTTTTTTTTCCTGCACACACTTACTGTGTAAAGGTAAAGCGGTGTTCTCTACTCTTCATAAAAGCAAAAAGTAGACCCATAGCACTCACCACTTACCTGAGAGCAGAACTGGAGAAACAGTGAGAGGGAAGGAGGAAGCACAATTCTGTGGAATATTTTAGAGGGTTTTTTTTTTTTTTTTTTGTCTTGACACCGATTAAGCCTAGTCCTGGACTAAATATCACTGTTAACTTCTTTGTGAAAAATGCTAAATCGTAGACTAAGCTAAATCTGTGCCTAAGAACTATCCCTATATACCTTTTAACTATCTTTTAGTTTTGTTCAGGAACATTCCATGTTAATTGTATGATGATGTATCTCAGCATGTTTCTCTGCACTATTCTTTATGAACTTAATGTTTTTTTTTATTTTATTTTGTTTTTTTTCCTCTCATCCTTTGCTTATTCTCATTACCTTGTTCGTATTGTATGAGCCAGATTTGTAATGTCAGTTAATCAGTGGAATAAAACAGATTTATTTGTATATCAAGACAGGCCAGTTTGTCACTAGAGACAATATTTTAAGCTTGGAACCTCTAACATATCAAACTGCACCCTGTGTAGAAATAAGAACGATCCTTATTTTGCTGCTTACAGTGTATACTGTAAACTATATTGAATGTCACATAAGAGACCCAACATATGTGTTCATGAAGGGGAAAAACAGTAACTAGTCTTACATGTTTTTTGTTTTTGTTTTTTAATCTTACACAAACATTTTTTTTTCACAAGGTCATATGTTGAATGTGATCATTGCTTGTAAAGATAAAGCAGCTTGTCTCATTCTCCTAAATAAGAACTATTCAAAGTGTTAACATTTCTGTATGTGTTCTGTTGCTTCTTAAATCTAGTCTTCCTGAATTAACTAATATAGAAGAGATAGCCTTTACCTGAATGAAAATTGTTCTCAATGTTGCTTGCTTTTCTTTGTCCCAGTCTCCAGTTTTGTTCTGTTTTATAGTACTCGTGTACTATAGTCAATCTTGTTGCTCAGTTTATGTTCTTTCGTTATGCATTTTTATCACCTAGATGCTCAGTATTTTCTACACCTGTAGTATATATTGAACATCCCTCTTCAAAACTGTTTCTATACTTGCATCCACTCTTCTGGGAAGGCTTTTCACTAGATTTTGAACCTTTGATGAAGGTTTATGTTCTTTCAGCCACAAGCACACAAGCGGTTTGGCAGTAATATTTAGTGAGAAGGCCAGTTGCTTGATTGTAATTACAATTAATTCTAAAAGTGTTCAGTGCAGTTGAAATCAGAGGTCTGCAGACATCAGAGTTCTTCTATTCCAACTCTGGCAAACCATGTCTTCATGGATTTTAATTTGTGCAAAGGGGACCTGTTCTACTCAAACATGTTTGGGTTTGGCCCTTAGTCCCAGTGAAGAGAAATCAGCATAACAAACATGTTCTATGAAATTGTGCTCTTCCAACTTTTTGATAACACTGACACATGGCTATGAAGGTCAAGCGTCCACAAACCTTTGGCCATATAGCTTTTAATTCAACACTAAATTTATACCAAAACCATTTGTTACATTATCTCTTTGAAAAGAATCCTAAATTTCCTTGGTGGAGCCTGTCAAGGAATAATTTTTGTCACTATCTGGGACAAGCAATAATGTTTATCTTAAAGTTAAAAGTTTTAAAGTTTAAATTTAGGTTAAAATGTAAAACTTCCTTTTGCCATATATAAAGCCATTTAAAAGCTAAACATTCATATTATCTACTTGCATTATTAATTACTGTGTTCATATTAAAAATAAATAAATAAAAAAGCTGGTCCTGGTTAAATAATTTATGTTTACAAACATCAGGTTGACATAATACATGGTGTTTAAACTTGAATGAGTTTTTTTTATTTCTCTAAACTAGTTATGAAGCCATTGATCATGTGAAATGAAATTGTGAGAATTCCATTAAATATTGTTCTTATATACATGTGGGTGCTTGTATTGTTTCTAATACATTGATTTCTTTAAAAAAAAAAAAAAAAGGCTGCTACGGAAGAACCTAAGAGGAGGCAAGCACTAATATTGTATGTATGAACAATATAAACTGGCCAAAAGTTTATGGACACCTGACAATCACACTTGTGCAGGTGCCTTCTTCAACTGTTGCCACAAAATTGGAAGCATACAATTCTCTAGAACTTTAGGTTTAAGTGTTCCCTTCACTGGAACTAAAAGGCCTAAGCCTATTCCAGGATGACACTGCCCTCATGCACAAAGCAAGCTTCATGATGGCATAGTTTGCTGAGGATGTAAGTAAAAAGTCCTATGTGTCCAGAACTTTGCGCTAATGAACACTTTTATGATAAACTGGAATGTAGACACCACCTCAGACTTCCTCATCCAACATCAGTGCCTGATCTCACCAATGTTTTGGTAGCTGAATGAGCACAAACCCCCATAGCCATGCCTCAAAATCTAGTGTAATTCTTTCCCAGATTTAATGTTACCATCAAAGGAAGGACCAAATTTAGAATGATGTTCAACAAGCCCATATGGGTTTTATAATCGGATTTCCTCAAGCCTTTGGCCATACAGTGCACTCCTTGCAGCTCAGAAAAACGGGCCTGATCATTAAAATCTCTAATGACAAATTATTTACTTTGCTAATAATTGCATGTCCTGAACTTCGATTGTAAATGACTTTTATCTAGAAAAGTCTCGGATACAAACACTTTTAGTTAAGATATATGGATCTGACCATCTATTTTTATTTGTTTCCTTAACAAAGGAATAACATGTTATCAATAATAACATTTGATAGTGGGCTAACATAACCAAAAATTTTATTTCAATGTTTTTTTTTTTTTTTTGTATCAAAGCCTTACGTGTTAAAAGCATTAGAGGGTTAAAGCAGAAGTTCCCATTCTACTATTCTACTAATCAGTAAAGCTTATGTGGAAAAAATAATATATTGTACTGAAGTGCAGGTTGTGTTACATACAACTCATTCATCAGGTAACTAGGGTATGTAGCCATGTAACATAACACATGATGTGACATTTATGTGTGGCTGTGCCTCAATCATATTTCATTTTATGGCTTAAGCTTTCTTTTCAATTATTGAAACATAATACATACATCCTTTGTTAGTATTATTAGTATGTTTGTGTCTGTTCAGGTGTCATGGGATGCCTCAGTTTGGAAGTATGCTTTTAAGTGTACTTGCACACACACTAGGCTCCCCTTTTCCAGCTCAAGCATTTAACCCCCTGTTAAACTGCTTTTATTTTATTTTATTCCACATAGGTGATATAGGTATGGTGTGGAGCTGCCTTATGTATGGACTACTAAAATAATATTTTAGGATCTGGTGTCTGGTGTTTGTTTTATTGTGTATGCAACAGATACTGGTCACAGACCCATTTCAGAATGGAATTGCAGAACGGTTGAAATTAGTACTTATAATGAACCAAAAATACAGTTTTTCTTTTTACCATTTTTAAAAAAAAACTATAATCTTCATTAATATTTAAATTTTTATTTATTTTGACCACTGCCTGGCCAAAAAAAACACCATTTCAGAAGGGCCAAATTAGGAAAGAAAACGACTAAGGAATTTTGAAACTACTGGATCTGGGTTAAGAACCCTTCGACATTATCAAAACCTGGAAGGATCATGCTGAACCGTCAACTTTGTGGAAGAAATGTGGTCAGAAGAAAATCAAGAATGGAGATCACTTAAACCCTTGGTGAAATTGCATGTGGAAAATCAACAATAAAAACCATAGCTAATTTTAATACTGAAAGTAAGAGCATTTCCATATGCACACAATGTGATGAGAACTCACAGGATTGGGACTAAACAATTGAGTGGCTGTAAGAAAACCACTTATTAGTGAGACTAATCAGAAAAAAGTGTTAAATTTGCTAGGGAACAGAAAGATAGGACTTTGGAGCAATGGTCATGTGGTGTGATGATTCAAATTGACAATGGTCTAATGACAATGGTCTGAATGATGGGTACATCAAGGTGAGAAGGGAAATGCATCATGAACTGATGCACCCATCATGCATAGCGCCCACTGTACAAGCCTCTGGAGGCAGTGTTGTGATTCGAGGTTGCTTCAGTTGGTCAGGTCTAGGCTCAGCAACGTTATGTGTCAATAAAATAAAGTCTGCTGATAACCTGAATGTACTGAATGACCAGGTTATCACATCTATGACATTTTTTCTTCCGTGATAGCATGAGCATATTCCAGGACTCAAACTGTAAAACAATGGTTATGGGAGCGTGAGGAATCATTTTTACACATGAACTGGCTCCCTCATTGTGTGCTATAAAGGTGATTAAATGAAATCTTAAGAGTGTGTGACTTTTTCTTAGCCAGGCAGTGTATTTTTAAATGCATTTATTTTACAGAACATCTATATTGTACTCTAGTATGTATCCACACTGACTTTTAAACAGCTAAGGGTCTGGGATTTGAACCCATGGGGAAATTCGGCTTTTTTTACAATGTGGTGGAGAGTTTAGACCCTGTTACTTAACTTGGTATCAGCCCAGGGACGGGTAATATACAAATGCACATACATAGAATATAATATAATATGGCTTCCTTTCATAATAATAATAATAGTTTTACTGTGGTGGCCAGAGTTGTGATTTTGATTCACACCATGGTGTGACCGCCCTCCTCTTAACTATGCCCACATTTATAGTTAATGTAAATATAAAGCCATTTAAAGGTATACAACTAATACATATAATTATTAAAGCCACACA
>JAQMYI010000008.1:7928439-7940070 GCA_030014275.1 Clariallabes melas
TTTTCAAGTTTGGCGGGCCGCATCAAAACATTTAACGGGCCGCATGTGGCCCCCGGGCCGTAGTTTGCCCATGCCTGCTCCAGCCTCACTCCACTCCTTGTGAAGCTCTCTTTAGATCTGGAATCGGCCTTGACAATTTTCTTAAGGCCTGTTGCTTGTGCATCTTTTCCTACCAGACCTTTTGCTTTAGATTAACTTTCTATGATTATGCTCTGATACAGCACTCTGCGAAGAAAGCCAGCCCTTTCAGCGAAGGCCTTCTGTGGCTTATCCTGCTTGTGCTGTGTTACCCTGCATGGGTGTCAATGTATGTACCGACCTAAACTGAGAGATGCCCAGTATTTATACTGCATGAATAGTAATTTATATTCTAATATTTTGAAATATTACCGAATTTGGGATTTTCATGAGCCGTAAGCCTTACTTATTAAAACAAAAGAGGACTTGAAATATTTTAAATTTGTGTAATGTATTAAGCATATAATCTAAAGTTTATACTAAACAATGTTTAGCTAAATAATGGGGGGAGATTTCTATGGTATAATTTTTTTTGCGATGCTCCATCTATCTCCATCTGTCTATACATAATACATTCATGCATGTATAAAAAAAGTCACACACACTCTAATATATCGATGGATAGTCTTTTGCTTTAATTGCGTCTGTGGCATTAATGATGGGAGAGTTGGACTGCTGCATGATGTCTTCTCGGTCGTAATCAAATTAAAAGGCGGTCCAGTGAAATATTTGTTTGAGACTTTTTTTGGCCACAATTTTGTGTGTGGTATATAATTTCAAGGAAAACGAGACAACATTGAGTGCAGTGTTTATTTTATACAGCCGGTTATCTGTATCATTCTTTCAAGAAACTTCATGTTCCACTTTGTGTATCACAAACTTGTATTTATTGTGTGTCTGTATATTTTTGGTTGTTTAGGCTTCTGAGGAGCAACTGAGGGAGCACTACTGGGAATTGAGAGAGAAACCATTCTACAAAGGACTTGTGAAATACATGAGCTCCGGCCCTATTGTAGCAATGGTAAGACACACACACACAATTCACTCACTCACTCATCGTCTATATCGCTTAATCCTGTATTCAGGGTCGCGGGGGCCTGGGGCCTATCCCAGGAGACTTGGGGCACAAGGTGGGGTACACCCTGGACAGGGTGCCAATCCATCACAGGGCACACCACACACTCGTTTACATTCTACACGCAATTTTGGTAACGCCAATTAGCCTGATCTACATGTCTTTGGACTGTGGGAGGAAACCGGAGTACCCGGAGGAAACCACACACAATTCATCTAGAGTTTATTCATCTACTCTTCCACATTAGATTCTCTAAGGCTGCTTTCACACTAGGCATGACTGATTCGTACCATACCTGGGAACATTTGCATACCTGAGCATAGTACACCGATCCATGCCCATGATATTGTTCACATTTCGCAAATGTACTGAACTTTTGGGGTAATTCAGTTATTTGCACTGGGCAGGGTTAACTCAGTGCTTAAGGTGTTGGACTATGAATCGGAAAGTTCCAGATTCAAACCCCAGGACCACCAAGTTGCCACTTGTTGGGCTCTTGAGCAAGGCCCTCAACCCTCAACTGCTCAGGTGTTTAATGAGATAAACGTAAGTCGCTCCGGATAAGGGAGTCTGCCAAATGGCGCAAATGTAAATGATGTAAAAACAGGATCCATATTTGGACCCATAGTGTGAACACCCTAACAGTCTCCTGTATTACATCTGTGTAGGATCAATTCTCAGATCTCGTTTATGAATTGTTTTTGTAAACCAACACAACCCATTAAATCTCATCTAGGTATGGCAAGGCCTGGATGTGGTGAGAACATCTAGAAAGATGCTTGGAGAGACAAATCCGGCTGACTCTCTTCCAGGGACCATCCGAGGAGATTACGCTGTAGAAGTGGGCCGGTCAGTCATAATGTCTGCTAATTATAAAACTAAACTGTTTTTTTTGTTTTGTTTTGTTTTGTTTTGTTTAAACCTGTTTTGAACCAAGTACCACAATTCGAACTACACTACAGAAGTGGACAAATCTGGTCTGTTAGTATTGTATTCATGGTTGCCATAGTTACTGGGCAACACTTGCACATTGAGATTGCTAATAAATGTATAATTAGTCTGTCTGCACTATAGTTATCCATACCGTATATTCCCTAAACCAGTTAAAAGGAAGTGCTTTCAGAAAAACATAGACTGAATAAATTATTTAGTCTACAAAATATGATCTTAATTTGCACTGACTATTCCTCATTAAACTGATCTACGTTTTGTCTCGTAGGAACGTTATCCATGGCAGTGACTCAGTGGAGAGCGCTCTGAGAGAAATCTCCCTATGGTTCAAAGGGCATGAGCTCGTCTGCTGGGAAGAGAGCACTGAGCACTGGATCTATGAATAATGTCCTCCTCGTCACCACACCAGCACACACACGTACACGCAGCACTGCGCCCTGATGTATGTCTAGCAATACAAAATTGTTCCCTAAAGTACAAGTTTACAGATTCGTTACAAAAGCTTGAATTCCTTGTAGCATTTAGCACTAGAGGTCTAGATAAGTGTGTGTTGTGTGTGTGAGAGAGATGAGCTAAAATATTTTCCAACACAACTTTTTTTCAGGTAAAAAGGGTTAGATTTCAAAAATAAAAAAATAATGCTTGATATTCGTAATGTTTTCCTCGATGGAAGCAAAAAACAAAACTATGATGCCATAAAATCTTCAAAGCATTCATCGAGAATGTTTTCGTCATTATTTAGCATTCAGATCAAATCCTGACTACGGTCACATGCCGAGTTAGTTCCGTTCCTCTATAGATTAAGATTTGTATTGATGCTTGCATTCTTCTTGATTTCTTTCCCCCAAATAAATCCAAAAGTATTTACGCCCTGATCTGCACAGTATATCCTGAATTTTAAATACGGCCAAGAATTAAAATTTTCGCACTATAATCACTATTGTCAGCCTGCGTGAATAATTATGAATTCAAACCAAGAGATCTAGTACTGTACTTGAAGGCAGAATGTATAATGCATGTTCTGCATTTACAACAGTCTCGCAAAGAAGGCTTATGTTAGCATTAGCTACAGACCGCTCCAGGAACTCTATTAACCCTATACACATTTTTAAACTGAAAGAAATGAAATGTTGCAATATTGCATGTTACTGTATGTATGACTGACAATAATCGCAAGAGTAAGAATGAACTGAGTCAGCTTGTTCGCCTTTCAGGCCTTATACTTGTTCTGATGTTACACTTGTTTCTTGTTCTCTGCTGACCAAGTAGTGTGCTTTGTTATAAAATAAAGGGTTTTCTAAAGCCGTTTACTTTATATCTTCATGTTGTACAACAATTCATCAGCTGTAATTCTAAACTTTTTTTTTTAGGAGAGCCACATAACCTTTTTTATATATTCCACATATGAATATATTGTTAAAACCCATAATCTAATCTAATAAGTGTATTAGGTTTAAGGAAACCAGCACTGAAATCACACAGGTAAATCTTTTCAGAGCACGAATATGTTTAATATTTAATATTTAACCACACATGAGAACATATATTGTTACATACAGAGGATCAGATCGGTCGTTTATGAACTGTCAATCCAACCAGCAGCCAGTCAGAGACCCCCAACTTGTGTGTGTATGTGTGTGTGACCCACAAAATCCAGTCTACTCTGAAAATAAACCCAGCTCACAGCTTACCGGATGGTACATCTTACTGTCTTTTGTTCGTCTTGAATTTATCCGCTGTATCAGTGTATATATTTGAAACGAGTCTCCTTTAAATGTGCTTTCCTATTGTCATTTCGATTCCTGAGCCATCGACGATCTCCTTTTCAGTCACTCTCCTAAAATGACACTTCAGTTTTATGTACCGAGCCTCAATATTTACACCTTTGTACACATCCCTTGGAATTTCCTTATTACATCACGTAAACAATTTCATAAATAAGACTCATACAAACCAGAGATCTCAAAAACTGCATTAACCGAACCCTATTCGCATTCCAGGCAGAATAAACTGCAGATTCAGATCCGGTGAGCTGGGAGCTGGTGGACAGGTAAGAATAGAGCAAGAGCAAGTTTATACATTTGGCAAAAAACTGGGTTATTCTGACAAAGGTAGTTGCATTGAATGCATTTATAATTGCCGTTCAGCTGTAAGATGTAGACGAGAGTCTCGAGTCGTTTGCAATTGGAGTAAAGGGCAGTCACGGGGGGCAAATCAGCCAACATACAGGGGATAGTTACAATTTAGGGATGGTAAATACAGGCCTTAGGGGGGTAGTTACAGCGCTTACATACAGAATTTAAGGGGCATCTTTAGGAATACACAAGGTATCATAGAGAATATTTTGGGCCAAAGTTACAAGAGGGGGGAGTGCAGGCATAAAGTGTCTGATAGCGTTACTCGGGGACATAGGACACCTGCCATACAATGATATGGCTCCTCTCAGCTTTAGACAAGGTAGGCTTAATCTGAGGGGCTTCACTGTCTGCCTCCTCTGTCTCATCATCCTCACCATCACCTGGAATAGAAACAAATTATAGATCATCAATAATATGTTCTTTTACACTTCAAGTCACAGAACATAGTCAAGTTGTAATATAATTTTAGGACCTAATTTTGGGACAACCTCCTCAAATGCACCGTGCTTTTGTTTTGCGTATGCGTCAGTGTTCCGTACCTATGCGGAAATCAATGTAACCCTCGCCTCCGCTGAGGACCAACACGTTTTGAACACACTGAGCTTCTGTCTCTGCTGGGGCTGAAGAACCCTGAGACTCTGATGGACTGTCCAGTACACTGCCGTTTAGGGTGGCCAGTACATTGCCTGGGGGATAAAAATGCAATATACTGTATTTTTTACACCGTATTTTAAAATAAAAGACTAACAAATAAATGATTATAATACTCTTTAAAGCAAAGAGTAAATCAAGAGACAATAAAAGCAGAGGTCAGGATGTACCTGGCACTGACACGAAAAACTTGACTGCATCCCGGTGCCCATGGAAGCACAGCTGAGCCTGAGCCATGGAGCAGTACGGGATGAAGCTACCGTTGCCTTTATCTGAGCTGCTGTCATCAGCATATACATGAATCACGCCTCCCGATGATGTGGGAGACACCTTGTTCGCTGGGGGAAAAAAAAGCACAAGAAACCCATTTGCAACATTACATGAGAAATAACAGCATGTTAAGGCAAAAAAAAAGGAGCAGTTTGTAATTTTAGAGCCCTCTGTTGTCTGTGAGGTGAACTGCAAATACAAGAAACATTTTTATTAACAAGCCGGTTCTTTCCACACTAGAAATTAGTCTGCTGAAACTAAGTATGCCCTGAGAGAAAAGAAGTAGAGCGGAGCCAGTTTCTGGGCCAAAGTCCTAGCAAAAGCCTAAATTTATACACTAGCGAGATCATTGACATTATTATTACAAACACATTTTTAAAAAATTACAAACTCCACCTTGAAATGAAAGAAAAAAATGAAATCCTTGGGGATCAATAAAGTATCTATCCATCTATCCATCTATCCATCCATCCATCCATCCATCCAGGCTCACTATATAAAAGAAGCATTAGAATCAAATAAAATGACAGGATTCAGAAGTGAGTTTCTCTGCAGGAAATTATGAATAAAAAAAAAATAATACAAAAAGCACACACAAATGTATACACAAGGTCATGTTTATGGTAAAATAAAATTAGCCACAATACACATAACTGGAGTCATGCACAAAGGTTCTAACGAAAACCATGATAAAATACAAAGTGCAACTCATAAGAACTGAATGATCTGAAGAAAGTAAACGGGAAAAGAAGATGGAAGATGTAAAAAAAAAAAAAAAAAAAGTGATCAAACTAAAGGGCGACAGATGGCTCTAAACTTACCCCTCAGGCCAAGAAGTTGTCCTCGATGTAGGACTACAGCTACAAGGAATTAAAAAAAGGGAGGGAGAGGGAGCACAAGAGCAAAATCCATCAGACAAAGCAAAGGTGCAGGGAAGGGGGATGAAAAGAAAAGGAAATGCAGATCAAGAAGTAGAGTTGGCAGAAAGGAAATGGAGAAAGATGTCTTAGGAAACACAGTGTCAAAGATGTTGAACAGATGAAAGAAAATAGATCCTCCAAGCAAATCTGTTATTCTCTATTAAAACTTACTCTCAGTCAGAGGGATGGAGATGATGACGCCATTTCCTGTTCCTACCCACAGTCGGTTCCCTCCGATCAGCAGAGCTGTTATACGAACAAATGAGAAGCCCAACTTCCCTGTACCTGTCAATCGAAGCCAAAATAAAGCAGAGATCAACTGCTGATGCTTTGCATTCTGCAAATTCAAACTGTTTTACAAAACCCGTATATATTCACTAAGGTGGAAAAACATTTCCCCCGCTCGTTCTTCTCTTCTCATACTTCTAATACTACAGTTTTTATTCAAACAGAATCATAAGACAGAGACAATCTACATCTACAACACAAATTACATGTTTTAAATGCTAGTTGTTTTTATTAAAGCAAATGATCTAAAAGCAACTAGGCCTTTGGGGAAAAAGTAAGAGGGCCATTCAAGTTTTGCCTTATATAATTCCCTGCTACACTAATGCACTTATCCCAGAATTCTACTAGTGCTGGGTACTATAGAACGTTTTCAATGCACTGGAGACATTGATCGGACTGCCTGCTTCATGTTTGAAAACCTGGCCTCCCAGGAATCCCTTTAACCGCCTAAACATGTGGCAATCACTCAGGATTGTACAGAGGATGTGGCGATAACTTTGATGAATGATTGTGTGCATAGTTCCCGCAGACAGATGCGTCTCTTCTGCAAGTTGGCGACAAGTTATCTGTTGATTTTCACTGAGAATAAATTGCTTCCATGGAGATTTAACCACTGATAGCCCAGAGGGTCATTGAGTCTCATCTGAATTTTGCCATGACATACCTTGATGATCCCCAAACCTTTAGGGAGAAGGTTATATTGCATAGACTGAGTCACAAGTTGTTTGGAATGAAAAGGGTCCTTTTACATCTGGTGTAAACCAAACAAGGAATTCCACAAAAAGAACATAGTAAGCACTGAGGTGGTGGTGGTGTGTTTTTTTTTTTTTTTGCTGCTTTAAGACCTGGGGAACTTGCGGTAACTGAGAAAATAACATGAAGTACACTCTCTACAATCCTGAGAATTCTGAAGGAGAATCCTGCAGGTCTGCAAATTAAAGCTTAAGTTCTGCAGCAAGACAGTGATCCCAAGTACAGAAGTAACTCGACCTCTGAAAGACTCCAAACGAATAAGGTTTTGAAGTGGACTAGTGTAGATCTGATCCCATGATGAGGGACCTGAAAAGAGAAGTTCATGTTCAAAACCCTACACAATAAGGCTGAAAAAAAAAGCCTGGTCGAAGGAAGATGCAGGAAGAACTTGGATATATAGATATATAAGAACAAGTATATAGTAACAATGGCATTGACCAGTTAACAGTGTAACTAAAACCTCTTAGGAACTTTATAGACGTACTCCAAGTATGGTGCAGATGGAAAAGACTGGATGGTATTCCTACTGAATTGTTATTGGGATGTAGCTACATCAATGAGGTTCTTAGCTCTTAAGGCTTGTGCTATGACCATGGTACAGTATGTCCATGCCACACTGTAGTAGACTGGACTAAGTTGATAGTATGTTCTTCTAGTGCTTACCATTTTTATGGAACGCATGCAGGAGACTATCAGCGTGTCTATGTCATGTTTAAAGAACTAATTATAAATACTGTTTCCAGTTCCTCACACTATCACTTTGTGATGAAAAGGATTGCACAAATTTATAGCAACCCCTCCAGACTCAAACATAACATAAGCGCCTGGTAAGAGCACGGTGAGATCTGACCGGACATGGTAATAACTCGGTTAGATCTCGCTGGATATGGTGATAGCGAGATCGTGTAAGTGAGAGAAAATTAGTGACAACATGATAGATGCATTGAGAACCTGAGAACCTGACAGGGACGTGATTAGAAAGATAAATGCACATTTTTCCATTTTGACCCCGTTCCTGCTGCATTCCGTAGATATTTTTAGGATGCAGTGGGAACTTCATGGTCTTTGTCAGTGTGTGATGGGGCCCTTGGGAGATGCGTGCACACACGCACAAACAGGAAAAATCAGAAGGAAGTGAATAATTTCTACAGCACTGTAAATGAAATGACTCGCTTAGATTTTATTCAATAAGAGAACAAGCGTTACCAAGCATCTTGCTGACATAGGGCTCGATGTCCACATCCTGAAGGTGCTGGTGTGTGAGCGCATGGTACAATCGCAGCGTAGAGTCTAAACGGATGGACACCCAAACGCCGTCCCCAATCCAGGCAAGTTGCCTGACCTGGCTCTCCCTGCGAGGGTGAGCGTCAAATGATTTCTGCAAAGAGAAATGGAAAAGTGAAGAATGAGTTACCAAAGGGAAAGAAATGAAAGGGGACATAAGGAATAAGACATCTTCTCCATAGAGGCATTATCTTTTTGGATCATGCGTTCTAATATGTTATTGTTTCTCTAGAAACAACTTGTGACAGTGGCTTAGTGGTTAGCACTGTCGCCTTGCATCTCCAGGGTCTGGGTTCGATTCCTGTCTTTGTGTGCATGGAGTTTCCATGTTCTCCCCCTGCTTGGTGGGTTTCCTCCCACAGTCCAAAGACATGCAGATTAGGCTAATTTCCTTTCCCCACATTGCCTGTAGTGTGTGATTGAGTGTGTATGTGCTCTGCAATGGATTGGCACCCCATCCAGGGTGTATCCTGTCTCCTGGCATAGGCTACAGGTCCCTGTGACCCTGTGTACAGAATAAAGCGGTATAGACGATGAGTGAGTGAGTGAATAAGTAGTTACAACTTACCCAGAACTTGGACAGCCAATCCAAGCAATAAATCCAATAACAAACAATTGAGAGAATAGAGGCTCGATTCTAAAGAACTCTGTATTGTAATATACTATGTATAGCAAATTGTGTTAGTATGCTAGTACCTATACAATGTTTGTTGAAGTTACAAACAAATTGGACTTACCAGTAGATACTTGTTCGTATGTAGCGGACTTACTGTATTTTAAATTGCTGCAGTATAAGAGGAATTAATTACTTATTCTACCGAAGAGTACTTAACGTGTTCGATTATTTCCATATAAGTCCATGCCATATTGGCATGACATGCGTATGTCTGATATATAATCTAATATTAAATGTTAAAAACAATCATTAAACAATGTGTACGGTTTGATTTTACCTCAATTTGCATGCTCTTTGGCTGGATTACATGGATTTTGTTCTTGTAGCCACACCAGACTTTGTCATGGACCACAGCCATACAGCGAATGGAGTGGTGAGGGCGGCCCAGGTCCATCAGATGATAGTTAGACAGGTCCCACTGACCATCTGTGTGATCACATGCATACACAGGTACTGATTTATTAAGGAAAATTTAGGAAAAAACGTCCAAGCCAAGGTCAATCAGAAAGTTACAAAATAAAAATCATGATTTAAACAGAAGTAACAAAAAATACAGTTTAAGAGAAATTTTTCCAACTAAACTCTCAAAAAACATAATGTTTGGGTCATAATTTTATGGCTGATCAGTGAATATTGTAACTCATAACAACAAAGTATCTATCTAAAGTATGTTAAAGCAACTCATATCATAAAAAAGCTAATTTCAAAGTATACAAGTATTCAAAAGAATTCCATTTTCATTTTTTCACTAAAATCAAATGCTGCATTGTATTACTGAACATGCTTGTTAATTGATGCTTTAATTCAGTTTGAGATTTACAGCTGAAAATTCCCCTGAATGAAGTTGCTGCAAAGTTAAAAATAAATCAGTTTTTTACCTCCTCTGTACACAAATGTGTTTGTAATGTACTGTGTACAGCCGTGAACTGGCCTTTCTGCTGTTGAATATTAATTATGTTTACAGCGACCGCAGCCTTAGCTAAGAAAGTGTTGGCACCCTTGTTTGAATCAGACTTGAGTATTACAGTATATCACTGGTGTTAACAGGTTTAAATCGTTAATAATAAAAATAGATATTACACGGTGTTAAAGTGCCCACAGCTTGAAAGATGGATAATAAAAAATAATAATAAATAAACCTTCAGCTCGGTGGAAAATGGCAAGCGTTCCATCTGCCAGTGCCACCAACACCCTTCCTTTAACATGCCTGATGGAGACAGAGGGGGTTATACATCTAACACACGACTTAAAACTCTCCTTATAATGCATTTGTCTAAAGAATGAGCTTGTTGTTGAGCCTCTACTTACACTAGACTGAGAACAGAATCTTTGAGTTTGATGGAGTGGAGGCACTTCTTCCAGTTTGCCACTGCAGAATGCACATACAACCTGAGGGATGAGTGCACAGAGAGGTTACACACCTGGTGTTTGGATCCTATTGTACTGGATAACATTTACAGTACATGAATTTTAGATGGATAAGATGGATTTTAGATGGTTAGGATTAGATGCTCACCAGCCATTCTGGGCGCCGAGCCACATGGTGGGTGCAGCACTGGTTCCAGCGCGTTCATCTCCTCCTTCTTCTGAGCCTGTGGGTGCTGATATCACTTCCTCCTTAGTGCCGCCACCCTCACTAAACACATATATTTACACATTTACAACAATTCCAAAGTTATCATACATAATTACTAAACATTTGGGCATGTTGCCATGGCTACTTAAACCTCCCATGATGACTTGGAAGCTGAGCTGTTTCGTTTCGACCAATGACAGAGTTAATTAAGAGTTAACATTCTGTTTTCTCTTATCTATATGCTAATCTGATTGTTGTGGTGTGTGTGTGTTTGTGCTTGTATCTGTTACCCGTGTGAATTATCTGTAAAGACATGTTCAGTGAATGTTCCAGAAGAGGCGGAGCTCTCTCCTTCCTCATTTGGCCCCGCCTCCTCTGACACCTCCATGGCTTCAGTGGCTTCCTCCGCTGATTGGGACACCGCCAGCCGGCTACAAACTGGTGCTGTGGGTGCTACACACACACACACACACACACACACTTTTTATTTATAGGATTAACACCAGGGTTGTGGGGTTGAATCTCATGAACCCCATGCTTAGTGGGTTTCCTCCCACAGTCCAAAGACATGCAAAGTAGCTTGATTGGTTTTTAAATCTCCCAGAGGGTGTGTGCTTGTACCCTGAGACGGGTTAGCACCCCATCCACAGTGTACCCATGCATTGTGCTCTAATTTCCCTGGGATAGGTTCTAGATTTTTTTATACTGTATTAATCTTTCCTAATGTAATTTTAAAAACAATTGTTAGCTTAATGATAAATATGTAGGGGAAATCCAAAATAAGACATGACCTGATTATGAATAATGAACTAACGGTGATTCATGAATAGTGAACTAATAGTGACATAATATTACTTTTGCCAGAGAACCTTTTTTTAAAAATATTAATTAACAACTTAATATTAATAACTTATATTTTTCCCAGTATACACTACCGGTCAAAAGTTTGGGGTAACTTTCTAACTCCATGATGGTTCCTGATTTTTATTTCTTTCTACATTGTAAAGGAATGCTGAAGGCGTCCAAAAAAT
>JAQMYI010000008.1:7965988-7979141 GCA_030014275.1 Clariallabes melas
ACTCTGGAATAGGGTCAGTCTGGACTCATCAGGTCACATGACCTTTTTCCACATCACTCCAAAGTCCAGTCTTTATGCTCCCTAGCAAACTGAAGCTGATGAGTCTCACTAACAAGTGGTTTTCTTATGGACACACAGATGTTTAGGCCGAATCCTGTGAGTGTGAGTGGAAATGCACTATTAAACACAGCTCTGATTTATACTGTTGATGTTGATCTTTAACCATGCAACTTCAACAAGCGTTTAATGATTTTTTTTC
The DNA here is from genome assembly GCA_030014275.1 of Clariallabes melas. Taxonomy (NCBI): domain Eukaryota; kingdom Metazoa; phylum Chordata; class Actinopteri; order Siluriformes; family Clariidae; genus Clariallabes; species Clariallabes melas. Next base: position 7,966,248 of record JAQMYI010000008.1, read on the forward strand.
CCCCGACCACATTTCCTCCACAACGTTAGCAGCATGGTTTTATCCAGCCAGGTTTTGATTATGCGTTGCATGGTTCTTGGTTCTTAACCCAGTTCCAGTCATTTCAAATCTCCTTAGTTGTTTTCTTTGCTTGATACAGCGCAATAATTTGACCCTTCATATTTCAAGCTTCATCATATCAACTATTGTATGTTTAAGTTTTTTTTTTTTTTTTGATCAACTGTTGTGAAAGGAATTAATAAATCAAATCAAAAGTTTAATTCCAGAAACATGGCTGTAGTAGAAGCAGAAAAGCACTTCACACTGTACTGTTTATGACGGTGTCAGGCTTCGATTATGTTCGGCATCAGTGGTATAAGTCCTTGCGAACGATCTCCTCCTGTAGAGACGTACAGTATTAGAACGAGCGAATGTTTGAGGATAAATCCAGACTGTGGTATAATAATATATTACATTCACACCCCTGACTAAATCCAGTCCAGACTCCACCGGGTCCGAATCAGAAGCCCGGTTGCCCTTGAGAGCAAAACACAAACGCCACTTTCATTCTTTATTTATCGCCGACTTTTACTCAGCCATGCTTTAGAGAAATAATTCCAACCTCTCCACATCACCTACAAATAAACTGATTTGAGGAGAAGTGACAGACAAAGCAAGACCAGAGGCAAGTGCATGAAGAACGAATTTCTTCTGATGGAATGAAAAGGATGATATGGAGGAAGGGGTGCAATCCGGGCCGGATGTTTTTGCATTTAAATACAGCTGACGAAGTGACACCCATGGAAACATGTCTCAGTTAGAACTAGCTCAGCTGATTGACGGTTAATTAACTGTGATTAATGTCAAATATCTTGAATGAGAGTCAAATATATCCAGAATTTCTCAAACATACGACTAATCCAATGTTTAGTCAAACACTCATTTTTATGCGTTCATTTTCTTCTTCTATTGCCAGATCATTTTGCTAGTTTTAAGCATTTGTTTCTTGAAAGAAGCAAAAGTACAATACAATAATATAACTGTATAAACACAATCCGTCCAAATATAGAGACTTAATACCCTTATCTTTTATTTATTATAATCTTGTATTAAGAAGTCACAGATTAACGTGACTAGTTTTGTTTAGAGCAGAATGCAATCTTATATTAATATATAAAACTAAATGAGACTGGATAGCTTTCATGGAGGAGCGTTCAAGTCAAACCGGGACTTGTGATGAAACATCTGGTAAATAAACTGGAGATTGAAATTTACATAATGTACTGTAAGACTTCAAGCACAGTACGATGATGAGACTCTTAGCCGCAGTAAAACACTTAAACGTTTTAAACAAGGCCGTACACACATGAATGACGATCCTTGAAAATTGACGGATAACTCGTCATTGTCTCGTGGAAGAGACACTTCTGTCTGTGTGAAGTGTACAGACAAACATTCATCAACACCACTTGTACATTACAGGAACTCTGGTGGGAGTTATTACCACATCCCCCATACAGTCCTGACCTCGCTTTAAGACATTCCCATTCAAGGAGTTCCTGGGAGGCCAGTGTTTAGACATGAATCAGACAGACAGTCCGATCGCGGCTGTGACGTACTGAGAAGAAAACTTTCTACCTTGATGGTGACGTAGTGAAACACTGGGATAAGTGCATTAGTGTATCAGGGGATTATTTAGAGACATAAAGGGAGTCTTTACTCTCAGAACTGTGTTCTGTTATTCTGCACAATCAAAAGTCCTGCTTTGACTTGAACACCCCTCGTACATAGAATCAATTCATCTTTGATGATGTGAAATTATCCATACTTTCATTTCTTTTTTATTGCAGCATGTTACCCTTTTTTGTTGGAAAAACCAGGAGAACGCATTACAGCAATCAGTAAAATCCAGCTCGTTTTCAGACACGCTGCTCGTTTCATACCTGTAGGTGTCACTGTTGGTGTTTTGCAAAGCCGGCCGACTGAATAATGGAGCGAGAAGAAACCGTGATTTATTGTGGCACACATTTGAGGTGCTCGAAGGCAGGACTGTTTTACAGTTTGTTAAATGTGAGCTAGGACGCATTGCTCTTTCTGACTTTGGGATGATTTGTGCCTGTAGTTAAGTCTCTCCTGTTTCTCATTTGACTTCTTTTTAATCTTCCAGCGTCGTCCTGCTCAAACTGCTTTGTCTCAATTGACTACGGAAACAACAAAAGTGCACTTCAATACAAAATCCTTACTCAGAATCTCAGGAAGATCTCCTCAACCCCCTGAGTTCGGGATGTGACATCAAATCAACACGGCTGCTCACAGACTGCTTCAAGGAGGCATCAGAAAATGGTGTCTTTCCAAACAACGGCATTCAGACCAGCCTTTAAAGTTAACAACTACATTTTTCCTCCTGTTCTACTGACAGATTACAGAGTATAATCAGGCTGTCGCGCGGGGCGGTCGTTTAGTGGTTAGCACTGACACCTTGCACCTCCAGGGTCTGGGTTCGATTCCCACTACTGTTTCCTTGGAGTTTGCATGTTCTCCATGTACTGGTTGGGTTTCTTCCCAAAGTCCAAACACATGCAGATTAGGCTAATTGGCGTTCCCAAATTGCCTTTATCGTGTGTATGTGTGTTTGTAATGGATTGGCACCCTGTTCAGGCTGTACCACGCCTTGTGCCCTAAGTCTCCTGGGATAGGCTCCAGGACCTTCTGCGACCCTGAACACAGGATTAAGCGGTAGAGGCCACGATGAGAATCAGGCTGTCGGTATCAAATGTACACCCGGTGACCCAGAACTGTTACTCACACACCAAAACATTGATCAAAATTAAAACACAAGTGACACTTGAACAATTTGGCTTTTCAACATATCTCATTTACAGTAAAGGGGATAAGTAGTTACACAATCACAAATTTTACTTTTGAGTTTTAAACAATTTTGAAAACTGGACTCATTCTCAAGACATGGTGGCTTAGTGGTTAGCACTGTAGCCTCGCACCTCCGGGGTCCGGGTTTGATTTCCACCTGGGGTCTGTGTGTTTCGAGCATGTTCTCCCTGTGCTTGGTGGGTTCCTCCGGCTACTCCGGGTTCCTTCAGTGAATGTGAGTGTGTGTACTGTATGTGTGTGTGGGCCCTGCAGTGGGTGGGCTCTCCATCCAAGGTGTACCCCACCTCGTGTGCCTTACGTCTCCTGGGATAGGCTCCAGGCCCCCGCAACCCTGTATACAGGATGAAAGTGTTATAGACAATGATTGAGTGAGTGACTGAGTGATATCATTCACCAATAAGACGTGGCACAGTAGTAGGCTCCTCGTCTGCTGTGTCCAGGTTCTGGTTGGGTTCAATTCCCAGTCAATGCCCTGAAATCAGTCATTGGGGTTGCAGGGCATCCTTAGTGCCAGTCCCAAGCCCTCATTTAAAAAGACATTGGGAGAACTGCACCAGGAAGAGCTCGTCCAGCATGAAACCCTGTGAAGAATCAAATGTATGGATCGGACGGTCCGCTGTGGCGACCCCTTCGTAGGAGGAACTTAAGCAGGTTATGTTCACATTCACATTCCTCACTCATATTACATGAATTCCTTGTTTTACTTCCTAATAGTTTTTCCTTCACGTGGCGATAAGTGTTCCAATACTATATGACTTTTTAAACTCTTTGCCATATCTCATCCGGTCCATCAAAACGGAGGTCTGATGCAAGCTTTCGAGTGGTGTTTGAAATGCCTTCCTGATTACTATTCTCTACACCCAACAATCAGGAGCGCCATGTAGCATAATAACGTAGAGGACAAAATGCGCCACTTAGGTAAACTATTTTTTTGTCATCATCATAACCATTATGTGAACAGGAGTTTGTAATGGATAATTCATAGCTCATATATCAGAAATGTGCGCGCACCACGGTGACCTTGTTTCTTACGTAAAAGCTGAGATCTTTCATGTGTGTGTGTGTGTGTGTGTGTGTGTGTGTGTGTTTTCTCATTTTGAAAACCTGGCAATTAATGTTGACAACAGACACACTTCCTTTATGGAACCAAATTGACAAAGGAACATCTAAAACTGATCAAAACAAGCTGCTAGGCTGTCCGCTAGGTGACTGAGTGTTGTCAACTCTCAACTGGGTATTGATCTGAGAATTCACTAGATAGTACCTTCGAGCATAAATCAAGTGTGACAGCTTCTTGACTTCATTTAGTTCCATCCATCCATCCATCCATCCATCTATCCATTGCTTATCCGGATCGGGGCTGCAGGGGCAGCAGTCCGAGCAGAGACGGCAAGACTTTCCCTCTCTCCAGCCATTTCTCCTCCAGCTCAAACCCAGACATTCTCAGGCCAGACCAGATACAATCTCTCCATCTAGTCCTGGGTCTGCCACCTCCCAAGGTGGGCATCCAGGAGGCATCGACGCCTGAACCACCTCAGGTGATGGCGTTGACTAAGAGCTACTCCTGGACCCTTATGAAAGACAGATCAAGGATAGGATTTGTTTAGAATAGGGAAACCAGGGCCTCGTCCTGGAGCCAGGAAATGGGAGGAGAAGCTTGTTGATGATCTGGTCCTGACCAATTGGTCCTGGCCAGTCTCAGCTTGAAAGAGCTACATGGGACCATCTTCCTGTTGTCCCAGCACCTGCAGGGGGGGGGAGTAGTGAGGGTCCGGTGCATTCTGGATTGGGTGGCCTTGGCAGACAAAAAATCTGCACCAAAATCTATAATCTTGACACGACTCTGGCTTATTCCCAGCCTGAAATAACATTAAAGCACCAATTCCTTACATCTTATCCGTATATGTGCCTTAGAAGTCCATCGAGTGCTTTCTGATTCCTCTTGTACACCGAGCAGAGGCGTTCAGCTCATAAGAGAGGCCTGAGCATTTTCATTAGTCTTTAAATCAGTGCTGTGCCTACAAATGTGAACATCGCTTATAATTCAGGACGCTCGTAAAGCCTCCACTTCTGCTTTATGTGCTGCGAACGCCATTCTTACTGTATATCCACCATCCCCATTAACTAGCTAAATAAGTCTAGCTAAATAAAATATTCATATTTCCGACATGAAGTGCTTCAGGAAGGTTTAATGTGTTTGTGATTTCTGCATTATTACGTTTGTACATCAATTTGCAATAAAAGTATCAGAATAATATATTTCAACAAATAACTGCTTTTTTAAAATATGATCTCATTACAATACTTGAGGATCTGGTTTTGCTTTATATGTTTTTTTTTTTCCGTGTGTAATTTGCATTCATGCTCTTCACATTAGAAGACTGTACGCCGTCAATCCAGCTCTCTAATTAATAAGAAGGCAGCTAGACATCTGTAATTCAAGCACTAAATGTTTAGCAGTAACAGACGGTCTGAGACACCGGAGAAAGATGAGCATTCCTGACCCAATTTATGAGCTATCTTGAGTTTTAAACACATGTTCATGATCATCATGTACAAATCCCAAACTTGTGAAGGTCTCGTCATTTCACAGCTCAACATCCAAACTGCAGGACCTGGTACAGAGATGAGTGATCTAGACTTGTTCTTAGTAGTGATCTCTTGTCATCTATATAAATAAAAGAAAGATTTTGTCTGTACATTGGTCAGAAGCCACTCTTTTAATGATATCTTTATGTTTAATACATTGGAGGACCCGAAACCTAAAGTCTCTAAAAAGTTTCTGTCTGTCTGTATGTCTGTCCAGCCAGATTTCATTAAACTTTTGCCCATCCTTTGGTATTTGCCTGAAGTTAAACCTGCACCATAATTGAAAAAGTCGTAGGTGAAAGTTGCTCAGGATAAGAGCATCTGGGGCCTCCGAGTGGCGCAGTGGTAAAGTTCTCGCCCTATCATCCGGAGATCGCTGGTTCGATTCCCGGGTGATGCTGTAACCTCTCGCAGCCGGAGGTCTAGAGAGAGCTGATTGGCCGAGCTCTCTCAGAGGGGAGGGATGAGAGGTACTTCGTGCTCCCACATTATTCACGGCTCTACAGCCAATCAGGGGCCTCTGTGAGCTCACGCAAGCGGATGGAGCGGATACATGATAGTCTTCGGCCCTCCCGACTGAGTGGTAGTAGTAGCCTTAATGTTGGAGCCCCCTAGTGACGGGGAGGAATTGGACGCGACTAAATTAGGGAGAAAATTGGGGGGGCTGTAGCAGTGCGGGAGATCAATTAGTTTAACGACTAATGTCACATTTTACAATGTCACTCCTCCTCTCCTCTCTCTCGTCTCCCTCACACCAACCATGATTCTTTAAAAAAATAAACTGCAGGTTAATTTGTTTTATTTTAACTTTATACTGTACTATGTATTAATCATTTTTATATGAATATTTTCGGGTTGGGGAACGAATCAGCAGAGTTTCCATTATTTCTAATTCACTTTGATATGCGAGTGTTTCGATATACTGTACAAGCACGTTTGTATATCACAAAACGAATTATGTTTGTATAATACAGATTTTAATCTAACTGAATATAAATATTTGATCCATAATAAACAGATAAGGTAAACATGTAGAAACACTGCCATGAATAAGAAGCAGACTAATTATATATACAGTCCGTAGATAACATATATAATTTTGCATCTGTACTTGCGTTCCAAAAATAATAATAAATAAATAAATGCGAGTGAGACGTCTCCAGTACACCAGATATAAAGCTGAGTGGACAAAGATCTCATTCATTGTCGTGAATGTGTGGCGCTGTGTGATGAAACTACAGGATACACACTGGCAGCGCTGCCATTTCTACCACTTATTCCTTACAGCGTAGGCCATGTCCACTTCAGGTTTAAATACGCATATAGATAAACATCCAGATATGTGGAGCGCTCTATAGATTCTGATACCATTATTGTGTGTGCATGTATGCTCTGAGCGTGTGTGAGGTGATCGAGGGTGATCTTACTTCCGTGTGCCGCTGATGAAGAGCGTTGTACTCTTTCTTCATCTCTGACTCACGTTCTTCCAAACGGGAGACTAGAAATACAATTGAGTCAGAAGCCACAATTACACACCAGTATTGTACTTGTATTCTGGTTTAGTTCAAAAATACAGTGTATTATGTGCTTGTGCAGAACACTTGCTGCGATCTCATTCATGTGCTTCAGTGTGTAGGTGTGTGTTGGTGTGTGTGTGTGTGTTGGTGTGTGTGTGTGTGTGTGTGTGTGTGTGTGTGTGTGTGTGTGTTGACTCACTCTGATATGCGTAGTTCTTGGTCTTCAGTTCCAACTGTTTTCCCTGTAATTCTAAAAAGTCCACTTGGGCCTGGAGATCCTTCTTTTCCGCCTCCAACGCATCCTCAAACTCGATAAACTTCTGTTGATGGACAAACACACACATGCACATACATACTCAGATTTTGTATTTTAGCATATCGGATCTTCGCACGATAAATCAGGTTGTTCCCGTCGGGTTCGCCACGCAAATTAAAACCATTTTTCAGGCCAGCTGGTGAGCTTACACTGCAACTCAGATTTTGGCAAGAGCTTTTGGCAGTCTGACAGATTTACACACACAGAGGCTGCATCCTAATCAGTGCTAAGAACCCGAAAAGAAATGAGGTTGAATAGTTCAAACTTCATCCCTAATGTTCTATAATACATTAGTCACACTTATATGGCCAAAAGTATGTGAACAACAGACCAGGACGCACAGATGTGCTTGTTGAATCAAAGTATTAATGTATAAACAGCTTCGACTCTCCTGGAAAACATTTCCACTAGATTTAGAAAAGTTGCATTACTGAGATCGTGTTGGTCAAGTCGGCATTCCGGTTCAAATATGCTGAATGGGCTCATTAAAAGGCTCCCAAACCAACTCTAGCAAACCGTGTGTTCGTGGATCCAGCTCGGAGCACACGGGCATTGTCATGCTAAAACAAGTTTGTGCGTCTCAGTTCTAGTGAAAAAAAAACAACAGCATAATGCTGCAGCATACAAAGACAGCATGGCAAAGGTTTGGGGAAAGCGTCCACAAACTTGTTTATGCGTCCACAAACTTTTGATCATACATTACGAGATTAGTCCTTAAGTGGCCGTGCTTTGTTTTGTTGCGCTGTGTCATGTTGTCCCTTTTGAATAGCTCCCATGGACCATAGAGACATTTTGAATTTGATCATATCTTTAATTTTTGTTTTCTACTTTTTTTCCATTTAAAATAAACCATAGTTCCCTCGTCAGACTAGACGAAAGAAAAAAAGTCTAATACAACCACATCTGACCTAAAGTCTCCAGCAAGACTGTAGCTAGACTCTGGGCAGATGAGCTGCCTACAGATATAAATAATTTACATAAGTGGAGACGAGTGGATAAGCAGATACACAAGATCCGCCCAACAGATTCATGTTTAGAGTAACTGAACTACAGCCAGTCGCCTTTCATACATTTATTGCCTCTGCTACAGTATTGTTTTGAGAGATCATTTCATTCTGCTGAAATACTTTGCGTGGGGTTTGAGGAAGAGATAGAGAGGGAGAGAGAGAGAGAGAGAGAGATGGAGGAAGAGATAGACAGATGGAGAGAGAGAGAGTTGGAGAGAACGATGGTGTAAGAGATGGACAGAAATAAATAGAGAGAGATGGAGAGAGAGAGTTGGAGAGAGAGATGAAGGAAGAGGTAGAGAGATCGATAGAAAGTTGGGGAGAGTAATGGAGTGAGAGATGAAGGGAGGAAAGGATAGGGAGAGAGTTGGAGAGAGTGTTGGAATAGGAGATGGAGAGAGAGAGAGAGAGAGAGAGAGAGAGAGAGAGAGAGATGGAGAGAGAGTTGGAGAGAGAGAGAGAAAGAGAGAAGTGGAGGAAGAGATAGACAGATGGAGAGAGAGTTGGAGAGAACAGTGGTGTAAGAGATGGACAGAGATAAATAGAGAGTGTTGGAGAGAGAGATGAAGGAAGGAAAAGATAGAGAGAGAGTTGGAGAGAGTGATGGAAAAGGAGATGGAGAGAGATAGATAGAGAGATGGATGAAGAGATAGAGAGATTGAGAGAGAGTTGGATATAGTGGTGGAGTGAGAGATGGAGAGAGAGAGAAAGAGAGAGAGAGAGAGAGTTGGAGAGAGTGATGGAGCGAGAGAGAGCAAGAGAGAGAGGGATAGAGAAGGAGATGGAGAGAGCGATAGAGAGAGATGGAGAGAGTGTTGTAGAGAGTGATGGAGTAAGAGGGGAAGAATGATGCAAAAAGATCGAGGAGATGGAGAGGAAATTGAGAAAAAGAGTGGGAGATGTTGATAGATGGAGAGAGATGGAAAGAGAAATTATGTGTGAGGAGGAGCGAGAGAGAGAGATAGATGGAAAGAGAGATGCAATGACAGATTAAGAGAGAGATTCAGAGAAAGATGGAAACTATACATTTAATTATTTACTATGTCAGAATTCTTTATCATCATAAAACCTTTATATAATAAATATAAAAATACAACATACCAAAGAACTTGTAATAGAAATCTGTTACGATGTGTAATTACGCAATAGGACGTACAAAGGTAACTATCTCTCTGTCTACATTCCAAAGATTATGATTTTAACTCCTGCGACTGACAAACTGTCAGTGTTTTAGCCAATCAGCACGTCTCTAAAGCCCTGACGCACCAAACCGTGGCTGACCCTGAACTCCTGATGGATGTGCAAAGAAAATGATTTCATTGTACACAACACATGCAACTGTGAACTAAACCAACTGACATTGACTGTCAGTGTGAGTGTGTGTGAGCATGTACAGTATGTGTGTGAGTGTGTGTGCACGCAAGAGATTTCTGAGCTGCCTGCAGTATGACCATCACACCGCAGTGTGTGAGTGTGTGTGTGCTCAGCTTCAGCCCTTGGACAATATCTTTGTGAATGTAATGAGAAGGAGGAGGTTGATTAGGAAGGTCTGACTAGCTTATTGCAAAAATGCACAAACATTGCATCTGGTAAAATCTTACAAACACACACACACAGAGAAACTATGAGTATGCATGTTGACTTGGAGCTGTGGGAGTCTCTGAACACAATAGGTTCTTTCTGCAGTAGTGCAACGGAATCATTGTGAAATGACTGAAATCAGTAATCCTCATTCCATGCTGGACGCCTGCACACACACGCACACACACATTTTCTCATTTTACGAACTTTATTTTAATATAAAATAAAGCAATAACGTAAAATATAGCAACAACGTCCCCACAATGTCAAAATCATTTCATCGTACAAGGAGCTCACACGCACACATACAAACACACACAAAAAGATTGATATATCTAGTTATTGATCTTGAAGCATATTATAGAATAGAGATGAACAGAATATCTTTTCCTGTCATTGAATTGTGCTAAATCCAATGAAATTTGGGTGTGACTTCAAATAGTGCCATACTTAATAAAACTAAAAATACTTCAAAAAAATAATAATAGTAATATTTAAAAATATAATTAAAAAGTTATGATAAATATTAAAAGCAAATCACACATTAAATAAACAGAAATAAAAACAAGTCATCCATTTATTCAGTCACTTCTGTGAATTATTCAGTAACTCATCACCTATGGTCATGAGCGTTGGGTCATGACTGAAAGAACAAGATCGCGAATACAAGCGGCCGAAATGGGTTTTCTCAGTAGGGTAGCTGGCTTTTCACTTAGAGATAAGATGAGAAGTTCAGTCATCCATGAGAAACTCAGGGTAGAGCCGCTACTTCTTTACGTGGAAAGGAGTCAGTTGAGGTGGTTCGGGCATCTAGTAAGGTTGTCACCAGGATGCCTCCCTAGGGAGGTGTTCTTGGCATGTCCAGCTGGTAGACGACCAAGGGGCAGACCAAGGACTAGATGGAGAGATTATATCTCCACACTGGCCTGGGAACGCCTCGGGATTCCCCAGTCAGAGTTAGCAGAGGTGGCAGTTGAAAGGGAAGTTTGGGGTTCTCTGCTGGAACTGCTACCCCCGCGACCCGACTTTGGATAAGCGGTTGAAGATGAATGGATGGATGGATGGATCATTATGGTCTATACTGCTTTATCCTGCACACATACACACACACATACACACACACATACACACACTCACACGCTCATTCACACACTCCGGGCCCTAAGTCTCCTGGAATAGGTTTCTTTTAAAAGTCTCAGTGAGGAAATTCACACATAGAAACACAGCGTCTTACAGTACATACGCTCCAGTGCATCACGGATAAACCGTAGGGCCAAATGTTTATGGACACCTGACCATCCCATAGACACTATGCAGTGCAGTAGACTCAAAAGAACGAACGACTCGGACCAGAAGATATGAGAGGTGAGCTGCTCATTCTGTTTATTATAATATGTCCTTGGCTGCATTGTAATATTTTCATTAATGGAACTATAGCCAATATTTGTGTATGTAGACGTGTTGGGGGTCTGTATATTGAAAATGTAACATTTTATAACGAAATGATCTAAATGACTCAAAAAAAGATTTGTTCATTTTGATGAACGGGATTCAAAGTACCGAGTGACTAAAATGATTCAAACTTCCCATCACTGACGGTCCTAACCCTAACCCTAACCCTTAAGATTTGGACTTCCCAAAAAACACTTTATGCCCTTCTGAATAATGATACCAGGATAGATTTACACCTAATTGTTGCTTTAATTATAAACACTTCTGCTGTGCTCATCTTGGGACAATTATTCATAAATCTGCTCACATTGACCATCCTTTTATCACACATAGTTATTTAATAATAGTTTGTCTTTACTCTTCTACATCTGTAAGGATTTAAATATCTGTTGTCGCCCAGTATAGTCCCTCATTGACTTTTAATGTTCCATTGATTATTTTAAGTAAGTCACCTCTAGCTTGCTTAGTGAAGATCCAGATTAATTCTTGGTTGTGTTTGAAAGATCAGTCTGGCGTATACCTCAGGACCAGCATAGACTGCTGTCATAATCCCGCAGGAAACGAAACTGGAGAACGCTCTCTACTCTCTAACCCTCTACTCCTTTCTGCATCCCTGTCTGCCTCTTTCCACCTGTCTCTCCATCCCATCCCCCTCCCGGTTATTTCCTTCTTTCTCATAATACGAGAATCAGGTTACAGCGCCTGGCTCCTAATGTGGGTTATTGATTACCTGTAATCACCTTCTCCACCCATCCTCCTCTCACTGCCGTCATCTACAACCAAAACAAGACCAAAGCATGTGCCCTGATATTAAAATAATTATGCGTTTAATAACCTGAACTTCGATAATCTACTTTGTAAATATTGCGAATCTAATTTTAACGCATTAAAGCCTTCTCTGTCTGCAGTCTGTAGCCAAAAATACTCCGCACCCATTTCATCTCTACACTTTAGATCCAAAACACCTCCTGGGTTAGACTGCTTTTTTGTTTTTTCTCTTACTGCTAAAAAAAAAACCCTGGATGACCTAGCAGTCCTTCTCCTGCAGAAGCAAACCCAGACTTGAGAATTCTACAACATCGTTCACCGTTCTTCAGGAAAGTTCACCTTACATAAAGTATACAGGAAAACCTCAATTTTGTCACGCTTGTATTTGAGGATGCTGAGTATGCAGATTAAAAATAGCTCATACTGCACATGCAGCGTGATGCCTTTAAGCGTTGTACTGTACAGTATGTAAGGTCTGCAGTCAGTATACTGTACTGTATATAATTATCTACAGTGATCTGTAAAAGTTACTGTAGTACGTCCTCTACTACAAAAAAAAACAACATGTGGGCAGCATTAAGTAGTGATGGGTCGTTCATGAACGATTCATTCTTTTTGAACAAATCTTTAACGTGACTCAGAAGAATGAGTCGTCTCGGGGAGTGATTTGTTCATTTTCTACTGGCCGCGCATGCGCTAATCATCGCAAAACCTCCATAGGTTATGTACAGGAAACAGAATTGAGCGATTCTTTCTCAATGACTCTTCAAGTTCCGAGTCGTTCGTTCTTTTGTCA
>JAQMYI010000008.1:7985838-8009262 GCA_030014275.1 Clariallabes melas
CGCGACTGCCGCGATGTGACTACCGCGCATGCGTACATCGCGATGACGATGCTGAAACGATATATCGTGCAGCCCTAGTCTAAAGATTATCTTGCTTAGGCAAATTGTAAAAATGATGCACCATCTGAGATAATTTTACTTAAGAAAGATAAATTGTAAGACCCCAATTATGACAGAATTAAAGTAACGGTTAACAACAACAACATACTGTCAAATATTTTATTTATTTAGACTATTCACAGTAAACTAAAATTTGTTTTTTGGGGAAAAGCTTGTCCATTCTTTTTTTTTTTACTTTTGTGTAACTGTAATTCCTGTATTGTATTATTGCTACAAAGAAATAAAAGCACATTGCATGACTGATGCAAAGTGTAATAATAATAAGATTTTGTAACTTGTGACGGCTGTAGGAGTTTGTGCTATTTATAAAACTGGATTAAAGAAAGGATGTTAGTTGAGGCAAATACTTGATTATTCTGGCAGCGCATAATGGTCCCATAACTGGTAGTCATAAGGGTTAGGAATCTTATCCACTGATCATAATGTTGTGAGATCAAATATCGAGGGATCATAGTTAAATTTCTAACTTTTTTCACTTTGGAGGTCAAATTTAGGTGGTGCCTTGTCAGTCGTGATTTGTATATTTAGTGCAGACCTTTTAGTTGGATGTGGCATATCTTTGAAGTATTTATCTAAAAGCTTATTAATGATTTAATGTTGCATTATGCATGTACATCATATTACAGGTGCACTATATTCATATTACCATGTAATAGATATACACCAAAAGATGTCTCGAGGGTACCACCCCATGACAAGAAAATATATAAAGATATATATAAAGATAATAAAATAAACATCAGCTTTTCAATGTATGTCTATATATATATATTCAACAACAAAAAAAAAGAACAAGGTTTTTCAAATCAAAAAGCAGCTGCTTTATCACCACCTCCAGTACTACTACTACTACACCAGGGCCGCGCATGCGCGCTCACCTCCTCGGCCTGCTTGCGCAGCGCCTTCTCTCGCTCGTACTGAGTGATGAGCTGCTCGTTGTCCTCCTTGAGCAGCTCGAGCTCCACCTCGTGCTCCTGGTTCTCGGTGAGCACCGCGTCCAGGTTCTCCAGCACGTTCACCACGAGCGGCATGAGCTCCTTCACCACCTCCTCGTCGTAGCTCCGAATCAGGCGCTCGAACTCGCGGTAGATGCTGTTGGCCAGGCCGGACACGCGCTCCGACATCACGGACACGGAGCCGTAGTCGTCCTGGTAGACCACCTCGTCCAGCGGCAGCTCCATCATCTTGGCGAGTTTGTTTACACACGCAGATGAATAAATAAATAAATTAAACAAACAAACAAACAAACGAGAGTTGCAGAAAGATTCCGAGTGTTGTTGTTGTTGTTTTTTTACTGTTATTTATTTTTGTTTAAATGGGGGGGATGAGGGATAATTTACAGGGGCGTGATCAGGTGCACGCGCTACTCCATGATGTGATGCGGCGCGGTGTTCACGCGCAGATTGTTTTTAGTCCGTGCGCTTCTTGCTATTAAACAGCAGGCCCCTCTATCCCTCTCTCTCTCGCTCTCTCTCTCAGCCGGCGGTTTTAGCACCTCTCCCCCCCACTATACGCCTTCTTCTTCTTCTGCTTTAGACGTGTCACCGGAAAGCTCGGGCCTCCTCGGTTCGGTGCGTCCCATCCCAGCGCGCGCGGGCGGAATCCGTAGCATCACGCGCAGAAAAAAATAAATAAAAAATCATCCGCGGCGCGGCACCTGCCTCTCCGCGGCCATTACAGAGGAAAAAAATAACAAGCTAAATAAATAAATAAATAAAGTGCACTAAATAATAAATTGTTTAGTGTCACCTGGACGCCGGCTGCAGTGTCTATCAAGCATAGCGGCACATTCCGGTTTTTTGGCATCCACAGTCGGTGCGGTGTTTTTTTTTTTTTTTTTCCTAACGTGGTGCGGTGATGCCTCTGCTTCCCATTCCCTCTCTCCCTCTCTCTCCCTGGGTTCTGCTGGGAGAGTCGCGTGCGAGCTGCGCGGAGGGGGGCGGGGGGGGATGACTCAAAGGAGTGACGTCACCGTGCGGGTGGTGCCACCGCGTCTGCGTAGAGCTCGTGCGGTGGTGACGTTACGGTCCCATGAAAGCCCGTTTCCAAAATATGAAACAAATAAATGCATAGTATTTATTTTTAAGCAGCTATATATTATATCTATTAGTATTTGTATTTTATGTATTATTATTATTATTATTATGTATATTTTATTATATTCATATATATTTTATTTTTACTTTTTTATTATAAAAATATTCATCTACAGTGGCACCTCGGCATACAAATTTAATCTGTTTCCGAGGTGAGTTCTCAAAATAAACAATACGTATTGCAAAACGAAACGCATTTTCCCATACGTCGGTCAGCCCTCGTCTATACCGGGGTCGTGGGGGGTCTGGACCCTATCCCAGGAGACTAAGGGTACGAGGCAGGGTACATCCATGCCAATCCATTGCAGGGCATCTACATACATACATAAACTCACACACTACAGGCAATTTGGGAACGCCAATTAGCCTAATCTGATGGGAGGAAATCCATCAAGCACAGAGAGAACATACAAAACCCGGACCTTAGAGGTGCAAGGCGACAATGCTACCTATTTTCCCATAGAAAATAAACCGATTTGGTCATACACCGATACAGTTTTTTTCCATAGGAATACAACCCGAATTCCAGAAAAGTTGGAAAGTTTTTTCAAATTTGAATAACAGAAAACTTAAGACTTTCAAATTAAATCAAATATTTTATTCACAATAGAACATAGAGAACATAATTGTTTAAATAAAGAGATTTTACACTTTAATCCACTAAATGAACTCTTTTCAAATGTGATGCCTGCTATAAGTCTCAAAAACTTTGCGACAGGGGCAACAAAGGGCTGAAAAAGCTAGAAAATTTGAAAAGATTCAGTTGGGAGAACATGTAGCAACTAATTGAAATATTTGACATCAGGTCTGTAACATGATTATCTATAAACGGGATGTCTTAGAGAGGCAGAGTCTCTCAGAAGTAAAGATGGCAAAGACTCTCCAATCTATAAAAGTGCGTGTAAAAAGATTGTGGAATGTTTTAAAAACAACATTCCCCAAAGTCAAATCACAAATGTTTTGCAAATCTCATCATCTACAGTGCATAACATTATCAAAAAATTCAGAGAAACTGGAGAAATCTCCATGCGTAAGGGACAAGGCCAAAGACCGACACTGCATCACTCATCGGCATGATTGTGTCATTGAGATTACTAAATGGGCCCAGGAATACTTCTAGAAACTACTGTCGGTAAACAATCCGCAACTAAAGCTCTATCATGAAATAAGGAAGCCATACTGTATGTGAATATGGTCCAGAAGTGCCATTGTGTAATGTGGGCCAAGGCTCATTTAAAATCTACTGTTTCAAAGTGGGAAAGTGTTCTATGGTCAAACGAGTCCAAATTTGACATTCTTGTTGAAAATCGTGGACGGCTAAAGAGAAGGGAGACCTTCCAGCGTGTTATCAGCGTTCAGTTCAAAAGCCAGCATCTCTGAAGGTATGGGGGTGCATAAGTGCATAAAAGTAATGGCAGCTTGCATATTTTGGAAGGCACTATGGCTGCGGAAAGGTATAAAAAGGTTTTAGAGCAACATATGCTCCAGGAAGACCTTGTGTATTTCAGCAGGACAATGCAAAACCACATACTGCAGCTATTACAACAGAATGGTTTTGTAGTAGAAGAGTCTGGGTGCTGAATTGGCCTGCCTGCAGTCCAGATCTTTAACCTATAGAGAACATTTGAAAATTGTAAAAGACGACCATGAGCACTTCAGCAGCTGGAAACCTATATAAGGAAAGAATGGGACCAAATTCCAACACCAAAACTCCAGAAAGTCATAACCTCAATGCCCAGACATCTTCAAACTGTTCTGAAAAGAAGAGGAGATGCTACTGTACACCATGGTAAACATGTCCCCGTCCCAACGTTTTTGAGAGCTGTAGCAGGCATCAAATTTCGAACGATATCATTTTCTGCATAATATTGTGCAATTTCTCAGTTGAAACATTTCTTATGTTCTGTATGTTGTATTGTGAATAAAATATTGGCTCATGTGATTTGAAAGTCTTTTTGTTTTTCCTTTTATTAAAAAAAAAATCCGAAATTCGGGTTGTACATGTAAATACATGTAAAACTATATTTAACTTTTGATTTGTTTTGTTTATATTACAAAGTATGAAAAAGCCATAATTATACAAAAATAATATAGAACTAAATATAAAAAAATGTACAGGAGGAGAGCGAACACTCCATTTTTGCTGACATGAAGGAATGGAGGAGAGGAAGATGGTTGGGGAGGAGGTTAGTGTTTGGAAGAGTCCCCTTCCATAATAACACTAATTTAACTTCAGGGGTTTTCTCGCTTTTTTGTTTCTTGGCCGCTGGGTCATTCGTGGCCGCCGTTTTCACAAAAAATGTATCCAGAGAGATTAGTTTTTTTCTTCAATGCACAGCTGTTCTAAAATAAGACACTCCTAACATAATGGTACAAAAATACAGAGAAAATTATACCACAATGTTCACAGCTATTATGTGCATGTACTTGGGGAAGCACTCATGCCGTTGTTCAGCTGATAGCGGCAGCTTGGGATGGGTCGTGTTCCAAGGAGGAGGAAGTTTGTGAACAGGGACTAATTTTAGGCACATTTTTGGTCGTGAACCTATTTGTCTGCACCAAACAAACAGGGCGTTCGTGAACTGAGGTCGACTGTATTAACAATTTCCAAGACTATAATCAAATTTTTGCATCTAAAAACAATTAAAAAACATTTAGAAAAGACAAGAAGTAAAATATTAAATAAGTAAAAAATGAAACTGAAAGTGACTCTCTTTTTTTCTTGCTACCGTCCTTGATAACATTCTTGGGACCCAGGAGATCTGTCTTCACTAAATCTTGCACATAATGAGAAAAAAAAAAACTTGCTTAGCTTGGCTTTTCACTGACATGAACAAGTTTTGATCTATCTATCTATCTATCTATCTATCTATCTATCTATCTATCTATCTAAAATGACAAATGAGGTAGAGGGAACTTTGAATACTCTTAACTCTTATGTTTTCGGCTATTCCTGTACTTTCTACTCAATCCAATAGCATGAAATAAGCTACAGGTCAAATGCAGAATTATTCATCCCTTTATAAAATGAGTAAAAAAATAAATAAATTTTTATATTATGCATTTAAAAAGAGCCAGACTTAAACATATAGGGGCGTTGTATTTTTTTATTTTAACAAAATGTTGAACACAAGTGCATTTTAACTGCCAAACACTGGTTTCCAAAGTCTTGTTATATTGCAGCACCCTTCCATGCTCAGCATTTCTAGATTCTTTACATTCTTAGAGTATGTTCACGTGTTTCATTCCTACAGTCGTTTTCCACTAGGATTAAAACCCAGAGACCAGCTGCACATCCAATTGAAGAGAACTTTAATTTTTTGTGTAACACTTGCTACACATTTAAATACATGTACTGCGCATTAAATAATACAATAATCACTGGCGCCTATTCAACACAACCTTTAAATTTAACTTCACTGTACAGGCCCAATCAACATAAACTATGCATGTAGACATGTGCCTCTAGAAATCTTTAAAAAGAAATGTGCCGAGGCAAACGCAAGGTGGTGGAATCAGTTCAAATACCTCAACTTCCTCCAGTCACAACACATCTGCTCCTGCTCATCGAGTAGGCTGGCAGCCAATCCCACATCTTGTTGATTTTACAGGAGATACATTTTTTTTTACGACTGACAGGTGGCTCAACATGCCTAATATACAGTCGGTAAAATCTTTGAAATTCATGTTGCTAAAATCCGGCATCATAGGTTATACTCTGCAGTTCTGTCTTCTGCTGAAGTGTCGCGGTGTTGAGCCAAAACTGATGTTCTGCCATTGTGCTTGACTGATTATAGAGGTAGAGGAGATATGTTTAGTCAGTGGATGAGGCTTGGATGCAAAGTGAGGCTTTAAGTCTTTAAATGCCCTTTATTTGCTCCGAATGGATTTCTTTGCTTTCCTTCCACCCTCCCCTCCAAAAATATCAGTATACCTGGAATTTGCTAAATTGCCTCTAAATATGAATGAGTACGTCATATATCCAGTGTAAAAACTTGTACAAATGTAATGTGCAGATAATAAGTGATCCATTGGGGTGACCCCTCATGGGAGCAGCTGAATGAGAAACAAAAACTTCTGTCAGCATTTAAATCATGTCAAAAAAACCCAGCAACTATTTAAGCAGAAGCACAAAAGCAAACTCTATGTTTTTAATGAATATCAAGCTGGCGTTGATTCAACCATAGGTATAAAGCCACAGAAAATCACAGCAGACAGTAATGACTGTACAAAAAAAGAATTATGTTGAGTGCCTGACCCAATTTAGATACATGGTCAAATATTTATTTTATTTTGGTTTAATTAACCCAAATTGTTCCAAAAGATGGACCACACTCTCAGTCCCTGTGTAGAAAGTGTATTAATGGTTATAACATAATAAACTATTTCTAGTATAAGCTTGATGCAGAAAATACAGACAAGCAGAGTGATTCAAAACAGTGAAATGTCATACTAAATATAAAGTACTGTGCAAAAAGTCAGTTTTCCATATTTTTTGCTTTCACAGAGCTACACATTGTATTCCTTCTAATCTAGTCTTGAACAGTTCTCCAGGCTTCCTGAAGGTCTCACATTTCCAGTCCAGTCCTTGTAACTGACCAGCTTAAGAGGAATGTTTTTGTTTGTGAAGCCACACACACAGTGATCTATAAATCATTCCAGCATAAGAACCATCTAACATTAGGCATGAACCAGTAAGAAACATGCACAGATAATCAGGCCGGTGATTAGGATACTGGTGAGGCTGAAGAATACGGAGCGGTTGGAAGGAGACGAGAGGGGAAATGAGTTTGCTGCCGAGGTTATAATTTCTTCATTTTTCTTAATCTTTAGTAACTCAACAGACCGTCACAGTGAAGCATTTGTTCCCATTTTTATTAGTTTAATCCATAATATGAATAAACGAGGGATGTTTGTTTATTATATTCTTTCTCACTCAATTATCCAGAGCACTACTGAGAGCTCTCATGTGATTTTTCCAAAACATTTAACCAAAAAAAAAAAAAAGGAAAAACAGGTTAAGATGACAAAACTTCATAACCATGACCTAAACAAAGGGGGGAAGAAAAAAAAAAAAAAAAACACACATCACGAGTATGAATCATCAAAATAGATGTTTATTGTTACACAGTTTTCTGTGACATTGCCGTTCAACCATACAGGCACTTTGGGCAGTGCTTCCACCAGCATGTGAGAAACACACTTGCACGCAAACACGTGCCACCATCTGCATCCCTGCTGCAGGTTTAAGTTTAAACCGGCAGCTTCAAGGTGTACGAAGGAAAAACAGATTAAAGTGTGAAAACGTGACACTTTGGTATTTGGTACAAAATGAACATTCATTTTCATGAGAGCATTTTCTTGCAAGAGAATATTTCTGATGTTCCAAATACCTGCAGATATTTATTTATCTTAAAGGACACAATGATTATTATTATTATTTTATTTATTAGCAAAAGAATCCATGCTGAATGTGAACATACTCTGGAGACAGCCATTTGTTCTACAATATGCATGTATTACATTCTGATCATCTATGTGGGCTTTTTTTGGTTTGATATAGATTTGGAGCGCAATCATTATGGTATGGTGTTATTGGCCTGCAAAAATCCTAAACAAAAACAGGGACACTGTTAATACATCCAACACCCCTGTACTGTACTACTTGAGAACTCGACGGCATTGCAATCTCCAATGAGAAGGGTGGAAGGGGAGAAATTGTCACACCACTATAGGTCTGATTACATGGGAGTTTTAGAGCTACACTAAAACAAAAAAAAATGTCAGTCATCTGTTCTTATTGCTGGTTGTGTTTTCTACGCTCTAACACACCCGGCTGGACTTCTTGGAGCACCATGCAGCAAAGCTTGCGTAGCAGAGGGACGGTGTGGGGGTGTTGTGAACCGCTCCATGAGAACACACTCGGACTGAGATACATATACCATGCGCCAGTATTACGACAGTGGTTCCAGTTTACCGTTTACACACACACACGCGATTTACATTTCACCGTCAGACTTGTATTCTATACAACATCTATAAAACAAATCAACCTCCAAGTGTGATTGATGAGAAAGGAACCATTTGATTGATTGAGCGCGACTGTTACTCAAACCGTCAGATAGCAAGAGGAAGAGGGTTGTTTAAGGAATGAGTTAGAAAGTGCAAGAGGGGGGAGGAAAAAAAAAAAAAACTAAACCAAGGAACACACACATAAAAGGATATAGTACAGAAGGTAAAGAAGACTATTTAGAAAATAAAAGGGGGAAAAAAAGTAAGTAGCAGTGTTAATAAGACAGAACTGAGAGAGAGAGCGCGACTGAGAAAACAAAAGCAGTGGTCAGTAGAAGACCACACTGGATTTTCCACCAGGAGGGTTGAGCACTCTGTTGTGCGAGCGGGGCCGAGGTCCGAGGCGCGGCTCGTGGTCCTTCTCCGGCAGCTTGTCGGGAGAGGGTTCGACATCCTGACTGGCTACAGGTTCAGAAGGGGGAGCTTCCTTTTTCGGGGTAGTCTGAGGAGGGACGACCGCTTCCTTCTTCACTTCCTGTGGCTCCTTAGGCTGAGGTGCTGTGATGAAAATTTAAATAAGAGTTGATTAACAGGCTTTTATTGTACTTTATGCAAAAAAAAAAAAAAAAAAAAAACTTAACATCTTAAATAAATGTTCTTTAAACTTTGTCTACGGCATCTGTGGCTTGTGGAAGTGTTTCTTTACACTAGGAATATAAAACCTGTTTAGGTTGCTTTAACAGAAAACGTGCCAGCCAGGACATGTTTTTGTGTTGATTTTATCTAGATAAGACTAAATAAAGGCTGTTTCAACTCTGGAGCTGATGAGTGTCTTTGAAGAGGAAGAACGTCAAGGAAAAGAAGAGCTGCTGTAGGGACATGACTGCATGGAGTCTCAATTAAAGTGAGATGCAACAAATATCACAGGTCTTTGTGACAAAGTAAATAATAATAATAAAATAAATTAATATTATTGAAAAGATTCATTACACACACTGATATCTTAAGTGTTTTTACAACTGATGAAAACCCAAAATTCGATATCTCAGAAAATTAGAATATTGTGAAAAAGTTCAATATTGGAGACTCATGGCGTCGGCTAATTAACTCAACACTTGCAAAGGTTTCCTGAGCCTTTAAAAAGGTCTTGGGTTCAGTAGGCTGGCTGTTCACAGAGTGATGTGTGATGCACATTAATGGAAGGAAAAAAAATATATATGTGGTAGGAAAAAAAAGGTGCACAAGCAACAGGGAACACCGCAGCCTTAAAGGGATTGTGAAACGAAGCCAATTTAAGAATTTTGGGGAGATTCACAAGGAGCGGATAGCAGCTGGAGTCAGTGCTTCAAGAGCCACCAGACGGACGTATCCAGGACACGGGCTACAACGGTCACATCCAGAGACAACGTAAGCGGCATCTTTCCTGAGCTAAGGACAAAAAGGCCCGGACTGTTGCTCAGTGGGCCAAAGTCCTCTTTTAAGATCAAATTAAATTTTCCATTTCATTTGGAAATCAAGGTCCCCGAGTCTGGAGGAAGAGAGGAGGGGTTAATCCAAGTTACTTGAGGTCCAGTGTAAAGTTTGCACAGTCAGTGGTGGTTTGGGGAGCCCCGTCATCTGCTGGTGCTGGTCCACTGTGTTTTTATCAGGTCCAAAATCAGCATAGTCATCTACCAGGAAGTTTTAGAGCACTTCTTGCTTCCCTCTGCTGACCAGCTTTATGGAGATGCTGATTTCATTTTCCAGCAGGACTCGGCACCTTCCCACACTGCCGAAAGTACTAATACCTGGTTTAAGTACAGTGTTATCCCTGTGCTTGATTGGCCAGCAAACTCGCCCGACCCAAACCTCATAGAGAATCTACAGGGTACCGTGATAAGGAACATGCGAGACACCAGACCCGAAGAGCTGAAGGCCGCTATCAGAGCAACCTGGGCTTCTCTAACACCTCAGCAGTGACACAGACTGATCGCCTCCATGCCACGCTGCACTGCTGAAGTAATTCATGCAACGGCAGCCTCGACCAAGTATTGAGAGCTGTACATGTTCATACTTTACAGTAGCCCAACATTTCTGTGTTAAATTTATTTTATTTTTTTTATAAAAAATTTCTAAGATACTGAATTTTGGGATTTTAATCAGCTGTATAAAGTCAACTTTGTGATATTCTAATTTATTGAGCACCTGTGTGTGTGTGTGTGTGTGTGTGTGTGTGTGTGTGTGTGTGTGTGTGTGTTTGAAAAGAGTAAAAAAATATGTATAAATCATAATTATCACATTGTCCCTGATGAGCAAGCTGAACATGACGGTGTTGAAGCTGACCAGGAGATGACAATAGGGGGAAAAAAAGAAGAAAAAAAAAACTTGAAAGGAATCGGACTGAACAAGGAAGACATCCTCATTCGGGTGATATCAGATAGTTAAGTCTAGTGCGGGCATAAGACACAGACTAATGAATTGGGCATTATATGTATATTTTTATATATTTATTTTTTTATTTATACATGTTTGCATTTGAGGTGTTGCAGTTGCTCTAGAATTTTTTTTTTTAATTTCTTTCATTTTTGTGAAGCTACTTTGAGACAATGACCATTGTTAAAAGTGCTATATAAATAAAATTGAATTGAATTGAATAGAATGCTACAGGTGGTGCACTCTAAACTATTCGCTCCCTGGCAGGCAGAACAGCGTCCTGAATTACCCATCGGTGAAATTATTATTTTTTTTTTAATGAAAAATGTTTATAAAATCGCGGCAATACAAATCGAATTCTCCCTGGTGATTCCTGTTCCTATTGCACAGGCACCAATATTTTCAAGTCTGTTTGACTTCCTCTGTGATAAACCCTTAGCATGAACCCCTTTGTGAGGAAACAAAAACGAGAAGAAATTCAGATACTTGTGTGTAAGGACAAGAACGAAATATTGTAATGTATAATAATAATAATAATAATAATAATAATAGCTTCTATTAAAAAATAAATAAAAAACAAATCTTGTTTAATTCATACTGTTTTTAAAGAACTTTCAAAATAAAAGCGCACATTCTTGCATACTGAAAAACAAAGTGAGCGGTCCGGTGGAAAAAGTTGGCTTTGTTTCCATACAAAATAGTGACAGGAAAGTATGACATTAATCACTGCAAAAAGTGGTTTGGAAGTTAGGCAGGCTTTGATAAGGATCTTCATCAAGAGCAGTTTCTTAGCCTCAACTATCACACACACACACACACACACACACACACACACACACACACACACACACACACAGAGATGAGATGACTGTAAGAGACTCGAGTCACGTACAGTCAGCAATTCTGAGATTTGTGTGTAGTGTGCACTCGTCCTAGCTTGACTAACATTTTCACTCTGTTGATTTTCCCTGCTCGACTCACTTGCCCTTTTACTTTCATTGTCAATGTTTTATGTAAACAGACGTTGGTTCTTTTCTCAGTTCAGAGAAATGCATTCAAATTTCTTGAAATCACAGAAACAATAGAGAGATGCTGTAAATGGAGATCACATTGGAAAAGAACAACATGAACAGAAATGACAAATGAAAGAGTGATTGGTTTCTTACCTGCTGCTTCAACTGTAACAGCTGATCCCATACTTATGTTGTCCTGTAAAACGTGAACAAGAACATGTTACTTTTACTTTCAGACATGTTGCATAAAAATTGAGCGCATGGAAGAACAATGTTTAAACTGTCCTCAAAATAAGGGGGACTTGAGGTCAAAGGATAAATCATCTATTCACCCATAATTTACACCCGACGCTCCGCAAACGCCATGAACTCAATTTACTATAAATACAGTGGAACATTGGATTATGAGCATAATTCGTTCCGGAAGTGGACTCGTCCTCCAAAACACTCGTAGTATTCGTTCCACAGCCCAAAAAATTATATACATAAAAATAATTAATATAAAATATAAATGAACCTGCACTGTACCTTTGAAAAGAATCGCCACAGAGCAGTGTTTCTGTGGAGAGCAGAGAGTGAGAGAGTGTGTGTGTGTGTGTGTGTGTGTGTGTGTGTGTGTGTGTGTGTGTGTGTGTGAAGCCGAGAGGGGGTGGGGGAGGGTGTAAAGGCGAGACACACGCATAACGACAGAGAGGGAGAAATGGATCTTTAACCTCTCTAATGAGACTTTATTTTGAAAAATAAAACATGTTTTACACGCACACACGTGGTCACAATGTTATAGTAAACAGTACACGTGTGCACGGATGTTGATTATACCAGTGAGAGACGTACACTAAGACCCAGCAGGGGAGACTATTACCCACAATTCCGCAGCGCGAGAGAGAAAACACTGGCTCAGTTGTGATTTAAAAAAAAAAAAATAAAACAAATAGCTTGTATTAGGGGTGTTTCCGATCAGGGTTTTTGGGGCTGATTGCAGGGCTCACGATCGGCTGATACAGATCACAGGATCTTCCATTTAAAGTGCTCTATTTATAGCGCGGTACTCTTTACTTATTTAATATTTATAGCACTTAAAAAAAGAAAAATAAATAATAATAATAAAAGTAAAAATAATCATTCTACACAGATGTGCACAAATAATTAACATAATCTGAGAAAGTATTATCAATTTTAAACTTCTATTTATTGCAAGGCAGCATATTCGTTCTCTTATTACATGTAGATTATAAAAGGAAGTGAAACCACTAGAATAGCCTCCGCTTGGCTAAAGAGAGAAATAAATAAACAATCGCTCCTTAACTAGCATCAAGTGTCAGTCACAAATACTGACATGCTTATCTATACTCGCTCGTTATAACGTGCAGCACATGAAACAAAGCTGTCTCAAACGTTTTAAATAGACACACAGACATCAGACACTTTGTATTTGCCGATCCAGTCATGGCTACTCATTAGTAATCAGCGAGGGCAGGCGTTTCTTTATAAATATCAGCATTTCTGCATTTTAAGAGACAGTCTACGTTCCTCTTATCATCCAGAGTGTGCGCGGTCGTACTCAATACTCGCTCACAGGCATGGAGCGGTGAGGTAAACCCCGGCTGTGTCGGCCAGAACTGGGAACCGCTCTTTATTTCTCTTTCTACATTATTATTTTTGTGATAACAGTTTTAGTCTGCAGAGAAAAGCTCGAGCTTTAGAAAGCTTTATACAGGTGGGTGAGTGAGGGTCGATTTAGCTGCTGACTTTGCGGATAACTTTTCATACTCCAATTATTCACGGCGCGTTGTTCTTAAGTGCCGAATAAGATTTGTTTTGTTAAAGCTTTTGGAATCGTTCCATAAATAAACCAGTCGATGGTTGATCAATAATCAATTTAACTGCACAGTACGTTGCTTCTTTGATAGTCCGTCAATCATAATTCAGGCACGTACAAGTATATTCCACTAGGTTTCAGTTGTTATAAATGTTTCTGCTCTGCACACTAAAAAAGTGTTTGACCTGGAACGCGTTCAAAACTGATGAACAAGGAAACAGGTTTTAAAGACCCAGTGTGCTTTGTTTTAAATATAAACCCACCTTCGGCTTGTTTGGATGACTTTTAACTGCAGGCACGTTTGTCTCCGCTCCACCAAAGATGGTACTCGCTCCACCTGGAGGCACCGGTTTATGTTTTGGGGAGGCAGACTCAGGCCCGGCAAAAATCCCACTGCTCTTTCCACCTTTGAGAGACAGAGAGAAAGAGAGTGTGAGATCTCAGACTTGCATGCATTTAGTTTTAACAGTCCAACAACACATTTTATGTAGACTACACACTGTATGAATCCAAAAAAAGAAAGAAAAAGAAAAAATACAGTATATTAATAATCACTGCTTCGATGTTTACTTATCAGCTCGTAATATAATAACAGACAACATAGTTTAACTGTTTCTGGTGTTTACTATAAATAAGCACCAACCACAAAAAAGTAAAAACATTACTGGGTTTATACTAGAATTTGCAACTGAGCAAAAAAAAAAAAAAAAAAAAACCTGTCTGTTTTCTTTTTTCTTGAGGGGAAATAAATATAAGCATACCGCTTTAGCTTGGTGGGGGAAGAGAGAGAGAGAAAGAGAGAGAGAGAGAGAGAGAGAGAAGAATTACCTTACTTACTATTCACTAATACTAAGCAGGTTAAACTGATATTCATGCAGGAAGTAGTCTATATAATGAAATATGTTGTAGGACCGTACTGCACCACGTTCCCTGCGATCCTGCAGCATCGCTCGGCTGGCCCCACCATCTCTCAGGGATCGAGGAAGACGTGCATCTAGACTGCTTTCTGTTTTGGCACCTATGTGGTTGAATGACCTTCCTCTAGATGTCCGTACAGCTGAGTCACTGGCAATCACTGTTCCTTAGGCCTTTGGGTTACCTCCCGCCCCTCAGTCTCATATTTAAAATAATAATAATAATAATAATAATAATAATAATAAATCCTTCGCAACAGTGTTTGTCTGATTGTACACTTAGGACGTTTTCACATTAGGCATGATTGATTTGTGCCGTTGCCCAGGAATGACTGTGTATTTACACTCTCCGATACAGCCGGTGCCGTTATGCTCCTACTTGTTTTGTGAGCGTCAATAGATACAAGAGAAGAAGAGAACGTGGAAGTTAACCTTCGCACTATGCCGAATATCACTGATATTTTTGAAAAGCCGTCGCTTTTTAAGTGTCTTCCTACTTAATCAGCTATGACTGTGTAGGTGAGAGGATGAGATTGGCGCTTACTACATGCACACAGACACGGAAGGCGCTGATGACGTCACATCTTTAAAAAAAAAAAAAAAAAGATCTACTTCCGTCGTTAGGTACGACTGTCTTCTGTATCCGATTCGATCCATGCTCGAGTATGCCGGGCACGTTTCCCAGTTCCTGATCGTGTTGTCACTGATTAAAATGAAGCAGACTTTGTAAAGGGGTCGAATGGTCTTGGACACGATCCTTAATCCCTAATGTAAAAACAGCCTTCGTTAGTAACCTAGTAAACCAGTGTAAGGACTATATTTAATGACGGAAACTTCAAGTCGCTCTGGATAAGAGTGCCTGCTAAATGCCTATATATAAAAACGCAATGTATCCTGCAGCAAACTATGTATCCGAAACTCAATAACTGACAAAACAGAACTGCATGAAATGGTCACAGTCCTCATGACCCCTGTCTCCAGACAGACCTAGGACATCTTGCACAATTAAATACACACAGGAGAGAGGGGAAAAGCTACTTAAATAATAAACACAGCAGCTGGAATCAGTAATAAATTCAAGAAATGGTCAAAGGACAACATTTGTATCATCCACAGAAAAGAAAGTACAAATTCCTTTTGTAGACTTTAATCATTAAAAGGTTTTAAAGAATCTGTAAAACAACAGGAATTTAATTCGTCTTCATTTTGTCCTGCAAGTGTTCAGAGTTGGAGTAAAATTTCACACACCTATTCGCCTCAGTCAATATTTAAAAATAAATAAATCGCTCTAATATTACAAAGTTGTACTTTGTAAATAAAAAATAAACATTATGATTATTTTGAAATACTAATGTGTGGATATTAAAGAGCTTCTATCCAACTTATAAAAACACACACACATCCTCTCTCTTAACATCTGAGAGCTTTCTAAATTCCATTCCTCATTCCTAAGGGCGCATACATGCTAACATCAGCATGGACTCTTCTAGAACATGCCACAGGCTGACAGCCAATCAGAGATCAGAACCATCAGTGGTTACAAGAGAACCACTTAAAGCTGAATCTCTAGGTTTGTTATCGGTCAAGTCACATGGTTAACCCGAAGAACTCTGGAAACTTCTGATCAATACTGTGGGAAACGTGGTGAGTGGTGAAGCATAAAGAAAGAAACTCCTCATGGCTTCCTCCCGAAATACTCCGAGCTAAATCGGCAAACTGATTTCAGCACTCATGGGGTTGGAAATGACTAGCATGGCTGCTGTGACCTTCGAGGAATAAAGCCGCGATTCAAACCTGCTGCTTGTACAGAACAGCGGACCGGAGTGGGAGAAATGCAAAATCCTGATTACAGTGTGGTGAGGATTTCACACCAGTAGCATAAAAAGAGCAGAGAGAGAGAGAGAGAGAGAGAGAGAGGGAGAACTTGAGATTTTTATACCTGGAGGGTTGGTGCGTTTGGGGCCCGCTTGAGGCTCCTCTGGAGGACCGAAAATGGCGGAAGCCATCTTGTTTGGCCGCCTTGAAGCACCGCCGTCATCATCGTAGCCACCGAATATATTACTGCTGCCTCCACCAGGAGGTCGCAAAACCCTATGCACACAACACACACATGCTAGTAGTCAATTAATATGATACAATCCACAGACTCAAACACAAATCAGCTTGCAAGAGCACCCATTGAGATCTGCAGTATTAATTTACACTGCAATTCACTTAAAAAAAAAAAAAAAAAGGTTAACACGACTAAGGGTTCTGTTACAAAAAAAAAAAATCAGCGGCGGAGACACAGTTAAACATCCTGAAGACTTTTATTCCTCTTACACCGGAGTGAATTTGTCTTTCGCCAAGCTACTACTGCGATTCTTATAGCATAATGAGATATAACGTAAGGGCGTTCTCACATGAGCAGGAACGATTGCTCCCTTCCCTCTCCATCACTCCGCTTTGTTATTAAACACAAGAAAGAAAGAGAACAAGGAAGTTAACTTTCGCGCTATGCGTACACAGATTTCAGACGAGACCGACAGCACTGATAACGCTGCATCTGAACAGCGATCTACTTCCGTGCTCAGGTACGATTGACCTGCATATCTGATTGTGTCCACGCCCCAATGTGCTGTACTGTTCTCGAGTGTGTTCTCACTGATCAAAATGAACCAGACTTTGAGGTCAAGTGTTGTCTAAAACGATTCAGGGGGCCAGACGTGAAGAAGTCACTCTGGATATGGAGTGTCTCCCAAACCCCATGAAAATGTAAATGAAAAAAAAAAAAAAAAAAAAAACTACAATTTTTCAGATTAAAAAGAATTTTCTTTAATTATTCTCAAAAGTATAACTTAATCTCGTGCATTCTTGACTGCCTTCAGCATCACAAAGAGGAGCAATTCTCTGAAACATAAACTACGTATTTTTGCTTTTAATTCCAAAACCTTAATAATAATATCAACAATAACATTAACTTTTCTCTTCTGGTCACGGCTAATATGTTTTAAGCGTTGAAAGAACATGTAAATTATTAATTAATACAATAAAACAGGCACAACTCTCACAGCTGCTGCTTTAGAAACTTAAACTACACTTTCTGACCAATCAGAATCGAGAATTGGACAATGTTTTAGTTTAATTGATTAAATAAAAACTAACTGAAAAAACAAAACAAAAAGAAAGCACATTCGCAGTGACGCGCCCCCGTGCGTTCAAGGCGCGGCACTGCAGCATAGGGAAAGGCGGTAAAGCAGGGCAAGTAGTGCGTGTGAGACAAAAAAAAAAAAAGTTTCACATGACAGAGGTCAGAATCATTGTGCTGACAATAATTAAAGCAGATTTATTCATCTAATAGAGCTCATACACAAGGCTAAATCTGCCTCAATTACTGAACACTCACTGATCAGCACATGTGTTGTGTTGGGGGGAAAATCAGCAAAACAAGTATTTCAAGATTAAATAATTAAATATCAAGTTATATAATTTTGTACACACTGGATTAACATTTCCACTAGCACTTAGATTCCCTGCATGCTAACTAGCTACGTTACAGAAAGCTAAATCAAAGTTAGCTAGCTTAACTAGCCAAGTTCCTGTTTGGGATTTTCCCCCGATGAGCTAAGCTAGATCAGCTAGCGCACTTCAAATTCACCACAAGGAGAGAGGGTTATACCTCGAACTCGGCTTCGCGCCGTCCTCAAGGCCCTGAAACATGTTTGTCGAAGTCATTGTCGCGTATTTCCTTCAACGTGCACGACTCCAAGTCTCCCGACTGAAACCGCTATGCGGAACCCGGCGCCTCGGCAACGCAGCACTCACAAGTTAGCCGCACAAAAAGCGTTACAGGAGTGGGGGGTGCTGGCCACGCCCAGGAGGACGGGCCACGTGTTTGGAAGTCAAAATAGAACTTTGGAATTGTTCTGTTTGTTCATTGGTTGAAACCCTAATCAATCAAAATAGAACCGTTTTCTATTGGTTGAAGTCAAGACAAAGTTGAATGCTAATTGGCTGAATGGGTTCTTCCTCCCCGTTTAACCAGTACAGTTGAAGAATAGCGAAACGTATAAAAAATATAGATTTTTGTTTTAAAACAAAATGTCGTCTAAGAAGATATATATATAAATCAAAACTTTTATTTATATTAACGTAATATATTTGATCTTTTCTGCCTATAAATAATAAACATACTTTCACAGATATTATTAACAGCAAATAATTAAAACTATTAAACAATATACTCTTGATTAAGATGAATTTTTCTTCATCATGTATATATAGATTTTAAAATAATAATAATTAAAAAAATAACGATTTAGAAACGGCCCAATACCGTTTAAACAATATGACGTCGCACGTAACGTGCACGTGACTACTATTTGCCCAATCACATGGTTTGTTTTTGAGCGGGAGTGGGCGTGGCCTATGGCACGAGGGAAAAAACAGGAAGACTCGCTGATGCTGTCACTATGGGGAAGCTAAGCTAAGCGCATCCAATTTTTGTCAATGCGGATTGTGTTCGACCTGCACGGAATAAACAGCACGGAAGGTAACGTTTCGCGGTTTAAAGTTGGATTGTGTTGTCTTTGCTGTTGATTCCAGCATATTAACGTTATATAAGTACAGGTTTTTTAGGTTATTGCGGTAGCCCGATTGAGGTTAGCTAGCTGTGTTGCTTGCTAGTTGTGGTTGAAGGTGAAACACGTTAGCTTGGTGGCTGTTAATTTTATAAAAATGTCAGTGACATGGTAAGGATCTAGTTTAGCTCAGGGTGGATTTAGAAGAAGAAGAAGAAAAAAAAAAAAAAAACGACCAGGAGCCAAACTCTTAGAAAGATTCAGTAGTTAGTTAGCAGAGTTATATCTGATCATTAGGTCTCGATCTTGTGATCATCTGAATGATGTGATTATTTGAATGAGTGTAAACTGTTGATCATTGAAACAAGTTGTGTTAAATAGATAAATAGTGTACACCAGGTAAAATAATATTAAATATATTGATCCTTAAGTGTAAAATTTCACAATATTCTGTCTGTCATTTAGATCCATATCGTGATAGATGAGCATACCATTTCAACTCTGATCCTCAACCAATAATATATCATAACTATAATAACTAGGCTTTATAGAGTAACGCTTACAATGTAGACTGTACATATACATGGTGAAAACTGTCCTTCTATCTGTTAATCATTTGTGTTGTATGGCCAACAGTCCAGATTTAGAGTTGCTGGACAGAGAGGAAGGCACCACCCTATTTGGCACAATAATAACACATAATAAACAAGTGCTCGTAAATGCATTGCTATGACATTTTATTTAAAAAAAAAAAAGTCAACTGTTTGCGTGTCAGTTCTGATTTCCGAAGATGCAATAATGACAGAAGTGTCATAGAATGATTTATTTCGGAGTGTGTTTATTATGTAATAAAGCTACTACACCCGCCCTGGTGAGAATATAGGTGCAATTTCTCTTAACTCTCCTGTGTATTTCTGACATCACCTGAAGCCATGGACACATTTGATGCACGAATATGATACGTGTGGATAAAAAAAAATGCATTTAATAAATTGTGACGTGTAATAAGAAATGATCGATTCCTAAACTTATGATGACGTAGTTACCAACAAAGTCCAGGCTTTGTGGAGTGAGGAGGTGCTCAGGAGGATTTCGCGTCGTCTTTTGTGGTGCAACTCGTCCAAAAAAAACAAAAAACGTCGGTTCATTTAGCAATGTTCAAGTGTTAAAGTCGTATCTAGGGTGTAGATGAATTTTTTTGTCGTGGTTATACTTTAGAGTTTGTGAGTTGGTGTTACTACGAGACGAGCAGTTTGATCAGAGCGGAGTTGAGACGCGGAGTCGAGGCAGCAGAAGCAGCAGCAGCGAGGAGACGAGAGGACGAGTCCACACACACACACAACCTCCGTTCTCGCTCTGGAAATATGTTCAAATTGCTGGGAAATTGGTCTCCAAAATCTTCGGACTCATGGTGAAGAGAAAGAAGATCTCGGGAAGCGCCGAAGAGCTGGAAAATGGGTAACGGTTCTCGCAAAACACTCACTTTAAATAGAGGTCGAATGCGCGAAAGATTTTTTTTCTCTCGTTGTCGCTTGTCGTTTGTGCAGCGCGCTAAAGTCTACAGCTCGCGCTCTGAATGTCGGATTAAACACCGCGCAACTCAACTTAAACGCAACAACCGCGAAAGGGGAGGCGAATTGAGACAAAACCGCGTCGTTTGGGTGAAACTAGAAGTGTCTAAAAGGCGAATTTTCGACGCGGAGAGTCGGGACAGTGAGAGGGGGATTTGAAACAAACAGCGGCGGCCATGTTGAGTTCAGCAGAACGTCGCGTCTCCCAAGTTAATTCCTCTAATTTTGTTGTTTGTTGGTTTAAACGCAAAGCGCCTGGATTTTATGATTTTCCCCCCCTTCTTTTGTTTTTGTCTGTTTTTATCAGGATGACAGTGGGCCAGCAGGCCGGTTCGGGAATCGAAGGCTCGAACAAACCCATCCGAAAGCTCGAAGGCTGTGAGGAAGAAGAGGAGAGCGCGGCGCGGACACCGAGCGAGCAGCCGAGCACAAAGAGGGACGGCGAGGAAGCGCCGAGTCCGCTCGCCTCCGGGGCATCACCGAACCCCGCGGGCTTGGGCTCCCCTCCGGCCGCGCAGGACCAGCATCACTTCCTCCGCTCCAGCGTGCGACCTCCGAGCAAACGGATCCGCAAAGACGGCGGGCCCTCTGTGAACGGACACGGCGGCTCGAAATCCAAAGGTAGGGCACAAGATCATCACCAAAAAAGAAAAGAGGAGGACTAATTAAATAAAGTTACTGACAAACTCAAACACGCACATGATTTCTGGTGTTACCAGGAATGAAGACTAGGATTACAGATTAAATGAGAGAACTAGTGGGAGAGAAACTAGTTTACTGTGACTACAGCATCCTCGTTACATCATGGCTCAGGAAACTGGAGTGAATTAAAAGAAGTGTGGAAATACAAGAACACAAGAAATGTAGTTGTAGAATTGAATGTAGAATTTGAATCACTTTAATTTGTTAAATTAAATTTTTTTGTCTTGTTTTGCAACACACTTTCCGAAAAAAACAAACAAACCCACTAGTAGTACCCTTCATTGTCACTGGGGTGTTCCCCTTGATGGTGCATATTTCTATCCCTTTATTCCCTGGAATTCTGGATAGAGTGTATTATTAACCATGATTATTCAAATATTTACTTTTAACCTAAAAGTGCACTTGTATGTAAAATAATACAGTTCTGTAAAGCGTGCAGAGTTAATACGGTGTGGGGGAAAAATCGACATTGCAACACTTTTTTTTTTTTTTTCCCCCTGAGAAACTGCACAATGCCGAAGTCACTTAAATGTCATTATCGTGGTTGCTTTTGAATTACCGTTTGGACTCATTTACAAAAATAATAATAATAATTTGCATGGTATAAAAAATATGCCCTGTAAAATGCATAGATTTATTTCTGTTGCAGCACTGCACAATAGATTACGAAATAATTTCATTTGGTGTGTGATGTTTTTTTAAAATTATTGTTATTTAATGAACTTTTACAGCAAAGCAAAATAGACATGTGATGCATTTTTAAGGGCATGTTTGGATGCACAGTATATTGTTGTGTGGTCTGGGGTGGGGGCAGCGTTGTTGGCTTCTTTCTCCAGGCATGTTGTTTTTGGACCAGCGCAGTGAGCAGCAGGTCTGGAACACCTCAGAATGACTCCCCACTCGCACTTCCGGACAAGCGTGTATGCCAGGCGATTCACTTTACGCTGCGTGATAAAACGTCGTCGTTTGTGATTTATACTTGCTTTTACTTTCATTCTTGTGTACGTTCCTGTATTTATGTCACTCATCTGGGAACAATATTTAGCGTTAGTTGTAAATGATGATGAGTAACATTAGGTAGATTATGTGTTTATATGTTGGATGTCATTACCAAATATTTGGTGATTTGATTCCCTAATCTTGATTATTAGTGGAATTCATTAATGTCGAAAGAGGTCATGTTTAATACAACCTGTCTTATATGTACAGCATTTGGATGTGTAACTGTTCTGCCTGAGGCGTATTTCATATAAACAGTTTTATTTCCAGTTAAAATACTCCTGTGGTCTTCATTGGAACTGACAAAATAAACACGGTCCAGCTATAGACGGTGGAAATGTTTCAGTATTTTTAGTCCGTCCCTGGATATTTTTGGATCCAAGCTATTCTGGAGCATCTACTTCTTGTGTAATGTTGAACAACAGAAAAAAAAGTCCCAATCTCTTATCTCACTCGTTTCTTTCCCTTTTTTTTTTTCTTTTTCTTTTTTTCCCCTTCCTCTCCTCCAGGGAGTGATGCGGTTCCTACTGTGTCTGCATCAGGTCATGCAGGCTCAGGAGGAGGTGCTGCAGCTGGAGGGAGCTCTCGCTCTGCCCCCAGGAGCCAGGGCCCGGTGGAGAAAGATGAAGGAGGAAATCAAAAGCGCGCACGTAGACAATGGGAGTCGTGGAGCACGGAGGACAAGAACTCGTTCTTCGAAGGACTATATGAGGTAACGTCCCTTGTGTTTCCGTTCTTTTAATCCGCAGGAATTTATTTGTAAATAGGTTGTTGGTACATCGATGGTTAATTGAGGAATAAAACAGAGCGAGGCATGATGTCATAGGAAGAGAATAACGATGCCAGGCTGTGATGCTTCCCGATGTTCAGTAATTTAGTAGACGTTGTTTTCGACTGTTTATAGTAATGCTTAGTGTTGCGGAACGTCTATAAGAAAAGTTCTTGTTATTGTAAATCAATAGTATTATAGTTGGTGTGAACAGTAATCCTGTCTATTTTTCTCTCTCCTAGAAATTAAAAATACAAATTAACACACAAATAGAAAGAAATGTTGCAAAGAAACCGTAAATTTTTCTGTCTCATGTAGGGCTGCAACAACTAAACGATAAAATTGATAATTATCGATAATCAAATTCGTTGTCAACGAATGCCGTTATCGATTAGTTGGGCTGCTCACGTTACTGAGGAGCGCGACCACAAGATGCAC
>JAQMYI010000008.1:8009362-8020701 GCA_030014275.1 Clariallabes melas
TTAGCTTTTATCCGATTAATCGAAAAAATTATCGCCCAACTAATCGATTATCAAAATAATCGTTAGTTGCAGCCCTAGTCTCATGGTGGAAAACTGACCGCTACAAATCTCTGGCACTGGAGACTCCTACCCTAAAAAACATCTTACAGGAAACTACCATATCAACGCTTAGACATCTTTTTTTCTTATATAACACATTTTAATTCAATTTAGTCAACATTTTGACCCCACATGCAAGTGGTTACTATAAACAAATTTAAATAAATAAACATACTAGTTCAAGCATCGTTATATAATAGAGTTATAATTAGAAAGGTTGTGTTATTCCGAATACACTTTTTAGAGACGCTGCTGGTATCGACATTATTAAAATGCTGCCTGACTCCATTGTTGCACACAGTAACAAGTATCTGATTTTTCACACCCAATTTTTATTTACTATCCATTTCTGAAATACACATTTTATTCTTGCACTCGCTCACCTAGATCTTTTGTAGGCTTTAAAAATGTTTTCTGCTTGGCCCCGTTATTAGCAAACTAAAGTGTGGAGTGTAGAGTGCGGTGTTCAAATTGATGACTTGATATAGTCGCCATCTGTGATTAATGTTGATAGATTATGGTAAAAATCATAACCATTACTATTTTGGTCAATACTGGGATTACAGTTGTTTAACACAGTAGCTCACTGATTTCATGCATTTGTTAAACTTTTAAATAAGAGTATGAAGTGGGGCTTCAGGATCATTTCTGAGAACACAAAGCCTGGTTTATTTTGATCAGTGGGGGAGCACAATCGTTCCATGCTCGGGAACCGTGCCAGAGTCCGCTTGAAGAGGTGGTCCGTTTTGAGCACAGTACTGGCACGGATGCGAAGCAAATGCACAGATCGAATCAGATGAGTAAGACGACCGTACCTGAGAATGGAAGTCGATTATGGTTAAGATGTGACGTCATCAGTGCTTCCCAATCTCATCTTCTGACCTACATAGATGTGACATGGCTGATAAAGTAGGAAAGCATATGAGAGCGCTGCTCTCCCCGAAATATCACTAATATTAGGCATAGCAAAAAGGTTAACATCCTCATTCTCTTCTTTTCTTGTATTTAATATCAGCTCACAAAGTAAGTTGTGCCACCTTCTGTATCATACAGTCTAAATGCTCAAGTGTTCTCGAGAACGGAGAGCAAAAATATCGTGAACACTGGCCAGTGAGGGCGTGGGAAGAGGGGAGCGACCGTTCCTGGGCACGGTACAAATCAATCGTGCTTAAGACAACCTGGTGTTTTTGACAGTGAGGATAAACATCACTCCCTGGGTGAGAGTAAGGTTGGCAATGGACGAAGGCACACTGCAGTAAAGTTTGAAGATTTGATGGAGTTCTAACACCAAATGAAAAATGCAGCACAATAATCATTTAACCCAAATTGTCTGGTTTTCATAATCATCGGAAGCCAAAATTGACATAGAAATTTGATTTATTGCTGTAATTATATAAAAAAAATAATAAAATCGTCTTTTCTCTCTCTTGCTTAATTTTTCATCTTGTTTTTTTTTTTTTTTCCTCCAGCATGGGAAGGACTTTGAAGCCATACAGAATAACATTGCTCTAAAGTATAAGAAAAAAGGCAAACCTGCTAGCATGGTGAAGAACAAGGAGCAGGTTCGTCACTTTTACTACAGGACCTGGCACAAGATCTCCAAACACATTGATTTCAATAGCGGTAAGTCCCAAAGGTTTATACATGCACGTTTTCATCCATGTGTTTTTTCTTCTTTTTTCTAATAGTCTGCTGGAGCTGTTTGTGTTTTACATGCATGTTAAGAATGGAGAGTTAATTACTTTCAGATCATCTGTTGAATCGCAGCATCCAGCTCAGTTTTGATTGGAGTGTTTTGTGTAAATGAGAACCTCATCTGTACCGCGATGAATCACAAACAAGCCCGTCCTCACTCCCCCCCCCCCCCCACCCTCTCCCCCTTGATCTATTCCCCAGCGTATTCCCGCACACTGAAGAAATCCTCACAGGAGCTTTACGGACTCATCTGTTACGCCGAGCTCAGGAAGAAGGTCGGAGGCTGTGAGTACTCCCCGCGACGTCTTTCTTAATTGGGGTGGACAGAGTCCTTGTTAGTCGTGCAGAGCTGTCACATAAAGTATCCTGCTGTTAGTAAAATGGTAAAACACATGGTAGAACATACCTAGAAGGAATATGTCTTCAATTATAAGTATACAGTGCCACAGTTTATAGCTGAAAGGTTGGACAATGAATAATAATCATATAGCTTTATTTATGTGGCTCATTAAATGTCATATTATGTAAAAAAAAAAAAATGTACTAAATAATTAGCCAGTAGACCAAATTTGTACTATTGAAAAGCAGATAGCGTTAATAATACACCACGTAGGTACTTGACATTTTAGGATACTACCTGCGTTAAGCACAGAGTAATGTAGTGTTTTGCACCGTGGCCTCACATTTCCAGGGTCTGGGTTCGAATTCCCGTCTCGGGTCCGCATGCATGAAGTTTGCATGCTCTACCAGTGCTTGGTGGGTTTCTGCAACGTACTCCAGTTCCCACCCTCAGTCAGGTTAAGTTAATTGGTGTTTCCATATTGCCTGTAGTGTTTGAGATGGATTTTGAAGAAAAAAAAAAAAAAAAACACATTGGGAAACCTTGGTTGACATTGAGGCTGAAGAAGTAATCGGTTGGAGAGGATTAGGATTTTTTAGGATTTTGATACATGTGTAATTGATTTCTCTCCATTTCCTTTCCTTTTCAGTGATGGATGACAAGAATGTCGCCAAACTGAATGAGCTCATCCTGCAAGGGTAAGTGTAT
This sequence comes from Clariallabes melas, assembly GCA_030014275.1. NCBI lineage: Eukaryota > Metazoa > Chordata > Actinopteri > Siluriformes > Clariidae > Clariallabes > Clariallabes melas. Next base: position 8,012,205 of record JAQMYI010000008.1, read on the forward strand.
TTAAATGTGTCTAAGTGTAAGATCAAAAACAAAACAATCGAGAGTGTCTAACTCAGGTGTGTGTGTGGTTTTTAGGGCCACCACAGTTCGCTCTAAAGGCAGGAACCTGAGGATCAAAGCCCCCATGTGTCGTGCACTGAAGAAACTGTGTGACCCAGATGGTGTGTATGTGCGAAACAGAAATGGGAGCAGTGTGTATAAGTGTGTATTCAGCTGGGAAACTTGTGAAAGACTGTTCTGGAATGGAGGTCTAGAGAAAAAAAGGTTTGGGTGTCTACAGTGCGTGAGGGGGGGGGGGTTTGAGTTGTGGAAGTTGTGTAAGAATTCCTTGTCTTTAGGGTTACAGGTTATGTGGTTGATTGGGAGGAGATCGAGTATGAGATTGAGAATGAGTTTACTTATCTGTTCTCCGTATTTGATTGACTCCGTCTTATATTCTGCATCACAGGAGTAAGTGACGAGGAGGACCAGAAACCGGTTCGGTTGCCCCTGAAGGTTGCAGTGGAGCTGCAGCCACGTAGTAACCACTCATGGACTCGGGTTCAGAGTCTGGCCCATAATCCTCGCCTCAGGTTTGTCTCATCTGTCTGACGCTGTTACATAGAGCAGTATTTTTTCCCCCCTCATGTGAGCCATGTTCTATGAAGGTTGAAGGATAAGTAAGGACTAAACACGGCGTCAAGAACTGGTCTAGAAAAATATTCTTGTCTGATACAAAACACATCTCTGTTGTTGATTCCAGTAAAAGCATTTATTTTATTTATTAATTTTTTATTCCTTGAATAACATGGCATTTTGCGATTTGTGATTAAACAGATATAATCCTAAAGAACAGCAGGTAATCCATCTTTGGTTCTGTTTATTGTTATTGGTTCTAGTCCAGGGTACTAACGCCTCTATTCATTTTATATACTGTATGTATATTTGTAAGTATATATACATACATGCAGAGTCAGCCAAAAATTCCTATACGTTATATATTGATATACATAATATGATGATGATGATAGTATGATAATATTAATATAATATACATCATACATCAGCCTGAAGTGTGTGTACATAATTATATATAATTTTATATATAAATAAGAATTATTATGATTATTTTATTTATTTAGATATAATTTTATATATAAATAATAATAATAATAATGATTATTTTATTTATTTTATTATTATTATTTTTTTTGTTAAGTTTAAGTTACCCCAAAAAAGTTTTTGTAATGCAAAAACGTAAACGATTAATAAACGTTGTACCGGGAGTGACTTGCTAAAATTCTTGGTTGCATCCGTTCTAGGTGGCCATATGGCTCAGTTTTACATGCACCCCCACGAAAATTATTCCAAAACCTCAACATAAAACGTAACCCTTTCGAGTACCCACGATAAACTCCTTTGACTCCCAGCTCACTCGTTTTGAGTTTGCTTTTAAAATGAGATGCATCAGCTTAGAAACCCTGGGAAAAAATCCTGTCGGTCAAAAATGTGTATTTATTTTATTTTTTAAATAATTAATCCTAACTCACTCCGAACTCGCTGCATAGAGAACAAATTACAGTTTACAGTGTTGAGGCAGTGAATCAGCAAAAAAAATGTCTGCGCTCTCATGCCTATGCTTGCCCAATTTGTACACACCACCACCAGCTCCAAAGATTCTGGTCTCATGCCTCGTTCATGTTTTAAATAAATTGGGGAGTTATGATGGGTCTGTTTTGGACAGGACAAAAGCTGCGCCACATGGACCGTCTTGTTCTTTTCCTGTTGAATGGTTAATGATGTGTGGAATGTTTGTTTCAGGATGGTCGTGGAGTTGCACAGGAAAGTGTCCACTCTTATCGAGTTCCTGAAGCAAAAATGGGCTGTTCAGGACCAGCGGATTGTATCCTTTATTTGAGGAAGTGTTTTTTTTTTTATTATTATTTTTTTTTTTAAATAAATCTTGCCATTTCAGCATTTTGACATAGAACAAAAAAAACTAAACAGTATTATCTGATCATGGCGGATCAGTATTGGGCAAACACAACTTTGATATTAACAACAGATGAATAACAACTTATTTTTTTCACAATGATATTATTTATTTAACAATAAAAATAAAGCTAAAAAGAAAAGAGAGAGAGAAAAAAAAACGTGGGCAATGCTAAGTACCCTTTTACCACTTCCACAGGATTTAAGAGGGAAAGTTGCAGCCAAGTGCTGCTAATCATCAGCACTTGATTAACTGAACAGCAGCAGCTGTTCAGAGCTCTAAAAGCAGAGGTTTGCCGGTCTAGAGCATTCAGGTGTGTGTTAACACAATGCCAAGACAGAAAGACAGTGCTGTGGTGTTAAAGAAGCAAGTCCTGCTGCACATTCATCTGGAAAAGGTTATAAAACAATTTGGAGTTCATGATTGCAATGAGAGAGGTTTATTCATTGTAAAGTCACAGTGAAAAGCTTTCAAGACTGTTGCCAGTGGACGTCCCAGCACAATCACCCCAAGGTCAGGAAAATACAAAAAAAAAAAGGGTCTACATCTCGGACCCTGAAGGCTTCAGTGAGCATGTTAAATGTTAAAGTAAATGAAAGCACAATTATAAGAAGACTGAGCAAGTATGGTTTGTTTGTTTGGGTGCTCTTCTGTCTGCAAAGAACGTGGAAGCATGAAAGAACAAACCACAAGACTTGTGTCAATGTCCTATGGACAGATGAGGCCAAAGTGGAATTGGTCTTACACCGCATTTCAGCAGAAACACCTCATACACACCTTTAAGCACCCCGTGGTGGAGGGGTGATGATTTTGGCTTATTTCGCAGACACAGGACCGTGGTACCTTGCAGTACTGGAGTTGACCATGGGCTCCTTGGTATACCAGAGTGTTCTAGGGGCAAATTTGAGACCATCTGCCCAACAGCTAAAGCTTGCTTGAAATTGGGTCCTGCAACAGGATGATGATCTGCAGTCTACATCAGAATGACTGAAAAAAAAAAAAGTAATTAATTAAAGCCTGGGTTCTATTAGCTATTGAGCCTGGGGGGGGGGGGGGGACACTGCAAGATGACCTGTGAGCAACAGCTGAAGTTGTCTTTTTTCTTTTTCTTTTTTTTTTTGAGGTTTGTCGTATCTAATACAACATGCAGCATCTTTATGACGTTTTCTACCCTTAACCTTAACGTGTCTAGCTTAAAAGTCTAGCCGAACGGGAAGCACTAGCAGGCGTGACGATGCCCGGCGAGTCCGAAGATCTGTTCCTTTACCCGTCAGAAAGCAGCACGGTTACCGTCTTACCTGAAGTAGCACGTGTGGTTCACTCCAAGGCCACCTGTACTGTGTACTGGCAGGAGACCGGGCGCGGTCGACCAGGCATCCGAGACCTGCCAGCGGCCCAGATCCTAGGGATTCAGCCTGTCCGAGGGACGGGGAAACCAGGGAAGGCTGTCTCTGGAGGTGGAGACGTAAAAAGAGCTGATGGACAAATACCCGAGAGTTCAGAAAGCAGCAACTACACTCCCAGAGCAGAGAGCACTTTAAGCATGCCCCAAAACACTACCATTTCTTCTTCTTCTGTCACTCCATCTTCAAGTTTCCCGCCTTTACCAGGACAGGAAGGCGGCGGAACTGGGAATTCCGATTCCTTGGGCACGTCTCAGTCCCCGATGTGTTCTAGCGAAGTGAGTAAAGACGCCGTCAGTCCAGGAGAGCCCGTTCTGATGGACCACAGTACAGAGATTCCTCCAGCAGGTGGGGCCACAGCAGATGGACCTCCTCCTCCTCCTCCTCCTGATCTCCCGGGTCGTGTGGAGGACGCGTCCGTGACCGCTCGCTCGCCGCAGCAGATCCGCGAGGACGGCTGGAGCTCACAGGGCTCGGAAAACGTCACCCTAGCTGAACTCTACCTCATGATGGGCAAGCCTGGAAAGCTGCAGTTAGAATACGAGTGGCAGCCGAAGCCCCGCCCTTCAGCCCTTCCCACCACTCACAACGTGCTCCGGTGCCTCCTCAGACTCGTCTCCTCGGAGGTCAACCCCAAACCTGTGAGTAACCATGGATTTAAGCGTACAAATGATGGCTACATGTTACATTTTGCAAAACGTACATTTTGTCTTTTCTTCACTGTTTTTGTTCCTGCTGTCGTTATCCCAGGCTTCAGACATGTGTTCAGTAGGGACGTCTCCCATCAAACCGGGTCAGGAAGAACAATCCCTGACACCGCCAGGAAAAACCCAGGCTGTGGGAACTCGCAGTCCCAACTGTGGGCGGCAGCAACACACAGTACGCGCCAAAACACTGCCTAATGCCGCTGGCTCAGGTACAAAACATCAATATAAATATGAAGGCTTTCGTTCATCAGAGGCATTTTTGAATGTTCAGTTAATATGATTCATTATAGATGGTATTTAAATGTCAAAAAAAACATCTCTCCCTTCAGTAGGACGATCTCGATTAATCAGCGAACCCGTCCTAGTGGTTTGGAATCGAGACAAGGGTGCACTTAGGCTCATGTGCTAATTCCGGTTGTTGTCTCCACAGGCGGCCGGAATCTACCACGTTCACTGTTGGTTTCTGGCAGCGACGGCGACGGGGGTGTGTTTGCTGTTCCGACGACGCTGCCACCGAACAGCTCCCGACACGTACGGATGTTCTCTCCCAATAAAGAGGCGGAGCTGGCTTTCCGTCAGCAGCTGGACTCGATCAGTGTGAGTACTCATCTGCATTAGAGCAAATAACAAAAACGAACGCTAATGTGATTCAAAATCACACTGTTTGAGGTGTATAGTGAGATGATTGTGCACAATCATGCATAGTTTAAATATCTGAAAGTATATTGTGTAAGGTTTAATGCTCCCATGGTATTATTGACTTAATCACTTAATTTTTTACAGATTGGTTGTCTCTAAACTAGCCGGTCACATAAACCGATACTATCGTGATTTATGGAAAATACAAGAGTCAAAAGCCACATCAACATGCCGTCGCTATTCTGGGAATATCACCAAGTTTCTTTAAAAGACATCAAATTTGCAATATGCAGTTTTTCTAAATCAAAACCACATGGTGGGGGGGAAGAGAATGTCTGCCAAAAGCTTCAAAACAACAAATCTTATTTGCCATTTAAGACAACACACTCTGAAGTTATCTGCAAAGGCAGCAGCTAAATCTGAAAAGTGAGTCAACACTCACTCGCCAACCTGTAGCAGAAGCCCTAAAAAAAAAAGCTCCTCTGCAGAGAGTAAAAAGACTAAAATCATTATTACGATAATCATGACGAGAGACATAAAGAGCGGTTCACGGTTCCGGACGAGGCAGCTTGGGATTGCCGTACCTCTCCATGCATGTGGGCTGACAGTGAGCGACTATTCAGCACGGCTGCACACAGTCTGGATGAAAAGAGGAAACGATTGTCTCTTAAAAATTCACAAATGCTGACATTTATAAAGGAATAAAGAAAAAGTGACTGTGTTTCGGTTTGTTATTTATTGACTCTGCTTTGTTCCATGTGCTGCACGAGCGAGTATAGTAGGACAGCCACGTTTTTTAAATGTGGTATTTGTGGGAGTCTCTTGATGCTGGTTAAGGAATGTAAGATTTTTGCTCTTTAATCGACCATAGGTTGGTTATTCTATTGTTTTCCAGTTTGTTTATAATCTGCACAACTTATCAACGATGTTGATTATGGTGAATTACTATTAGTAGTAGCTTGGACATCAGGATTTTTGTGTCAATTAATTTTTCACTTCACTAACAGTACAGTGTTTTTTTTTTCGTTTTTTTTCCAGTCAGACATTTTCTTCCACAAGGCACGGAAAATAGGAAGGGGCCGTCCACTGAGGAAGCCGCTTGTTGTGCAGGTACAAGGCGCCCGCTTTTTTTATTTTTTATTTCATTGCATCAAAGTGTATCTTTTATTCCTTAGTAAATCAATCGTCCACAACCAAAATCCAGGCATTTCTCCCGTTTCTTTCCTGCAGAGAACATTGTTGCCTCGAACAACAGGAGATGCGTCCCAACATGTGTGCTCTTTCTCAATTCTTTCCAGCTCTTCAGCTACTGGTAATATCAGATCAGCTGTCTGTACAAATGTTAACATTTAACAGAATAAAATACAAATTTGAAATAAATAAGGCGCATCTCAATGGCTTTCTGTTGTTTCTTTCTCTCTCTCTCTTTTTTTTATTTTATCCCTCTCTGCATTTTCTCCTCCAGGCACTGGTTCTTTTCGTCCCATCCAAAGTCGACTGTCGTCTTCTCGTCCCCTTGCACTCAAAGCCGTGTCCACTACAACAAGTACTGCTTCTTCTAACGAACTGTCCAGTAAGATTACTCCTTTATAAGTTTCAGACATTTGACTCTTGAAAGTGTGTTTTCATTAGAGAGTGATTGATTTGTTTCTTATGCTTTAAATAAAGGTGCAATTGACCTGGCAGCAAAATCTGCAGGCATTATCCCAGGAAGCCCGTGTCCAGATGTAGAGGCCCCTGCTGTGGATACCCCGGCTCTAAATTCGAGTCTTTTGCCACCTGAGCCCACCACACCCCCAGCACCTTCTGACCCTGAACCCGAACCCGAACCTGAACCCGAGCCGGATCCTGAGCCCGAGCCCAGTCATGAGCTGCTGCAGCATGAGACAGAGGTCTTTATCTTATACACACTAAAACCTTAAAGCTGTTGATCCTTAGTTCTGACTTTTTTTTTTTTTTAAACATCAGCTCTGACAGTAGGTTAGTATGACAGTAGTAGTATGTCATACATATATACATGAATGTATTAGAAAATGATAGAGAAATCAGCAACTTGATGATGATGATCATCTAATTCAGCCTTGTTTTTCTTTTTCCTCTCTGGCTCTCACTGCTTTATTTAGGGTTCTTTGCAGAACGGCGTCCCTCCACCATCTCCAGAGGGTGGGGACTCCCTATTGGCACCTCCTAGTGTCGCATCTCTATTGGACATCTCACTCCCGGGCCCCCCAGACGAATCCCTCCCCCCTGGAGAACCTCACACTCACATCAGCGACTCCATTATCGAGCTTGCCATCAGTTCTGCACACTATGGTGGGGGTAAGTGAACGTACTTCTGGTTGTTCATGAGGACATTTTTCATTTTCAGTAATATTAGCCGTCTTGCAGATAATTCATTCCAGTACAGAATTGTAGGCAGGACCAAAATAGAATAGATATAAACTTAAGCTTTGATTATAGCTCACAATGTGGTGCCCAGAAAATGATGCCTCATGATCCCAGAACCACCTTTTTTCACTATTTGTGTCTTGGAGTATGCCCGTCCAACCAGGGAAGGAAAACTCTATTGATGTGATAACCTGGTCATTCAGGTCATCAGCTGACTTCATTTTATTGCCACATAACATCTCTGAGTCTAGACCCGACCAACTGAAGCAACCGCAGAACAAAACGCAGGGGGGAGGAGAGTCTGTTTTACGATGATTGCAATTTTTGTGTATGTTTGGATATATTTTATTTCTACTGACCTTGGTTCGGTACCCCAATGAAGTCATTTCCATTGGATATTTCCATGTCAGGCAGAAATGGACAATGAATGACCATGATTTGCAAAAATTTGTTTCTTCGCTTGCTGTACAAGGTGCACATTCAAGTCTTCACACAAATGTTTAATGTACGTTAACTTTAAATATGTATATATACAGCATATACAGGGAGAATGCCCCCCCCCCCCCCTATTTTCTTTGGTCACCTGGTTCTTGTGTGAACTTATTCACTGGGCAGCGACAACAACAAGCAAAAAAATAAATAAATACACAACAGACATCCTGTCTAGCAATTTGTCCACCCCTGCCATTAGCTATTTTTGCACTCCTGCTGCAGTTTTGTGCTACATGCTAAGTTTTGCAAACAAATACAATTTCAATTGTTTTTTTTGTTTTTTTCCCTTTAAATTTCTGTATTGTGTTTGGCTGCATCACAACGTTGTCTCAGGTGACACTAATTTCCTAGACAAATCTCTCACTGTGCCTCTGTCCATCTTCCCCAGGTGAAGGATCAGCTCTTTCTCCCCCTAAGGTCAATGGCAGTGACAGGTCAAAGCTTCTTCCCTCCCTCCCAGACAGTCCCAGTCATAGCTGGATGCCTTCACCTATGCACGATCCCCAGTGGTACCCCAGTGACTCTAGTGACTCAACTCTGGGCTGCCTGCTCTGTGAGTGTCTGTCTCGTACATACCAAACTATTTTAGTCTTTTGTTTGTTTTTGTTTAAAGCAAAGTCTCTTGCGACCACTAAAACCGAAATCATTAAAAAGCTTGTTAATTGTGTTCATTTGTAATTTGTTGCAAAGAAGAAAAAGCACTTCTGATACTATATCCGGATCCAAATACGGTTAAATCTGGACCGATGCCAAAACAAACATGCTAATTTAACCATAATCCAAATGAGTTCTCAATGAAGTGCGCAACTGTGTTTCCGTGCGATATATCTTTGAGTCTTCTAGTGATGGGTCGTTCATGAACGATTCGTTCTTTTTGAACGAATCTTTAACGTGAC
>JAQMYI010000008.1:8020801-8037559 GCA_030014275.1 Clariallabes melas
TCGCAGCTCCCTCACCAATGAACATTTACATCAGTGCCTCCACCTGGTCCTCACACCTTTTATGCCCAAGTTCAAACGACTGTTGGCACAAAGATGTCACCTTTCACACTAAAAGGACTACCATGTCATTTTTGGGTATTGTTCGAAAATTTTGGGTTTAACTTTTTTTTGTAGTTCTCTATTTGAAATTGGACTGTCATTTTTCTGGACCTCAGACTGAATAGAAATTTCGTAAGTGGACCTTTAAAATTTATATTTGAGTACCCCTGCTATATACCTTAAACTAACCCTTTTGAGCGTTGAGGCAAATTATATTTTAGGCAAATTCAAAACTCCCAGGTAAATCCTATATGTAGAGTTTATAAAGTGCAGTCATGGAATTGCAGAATTATGCAAAGAAGCCTCACTGTAGTTTTCATAACCAGAGAAGTTATGTGATGCAAAGTGACTCCCTACAATTACACAGACTCGCGATCTAATCTGAATTCTGCCTCTGTTTCCTTCGCACAGCAAGTCTGGTGTCACCAGATAAAACCCGGAGGACTGTGCTACCCCCTGCAGGCCCTTCCAGTGGTACAGCCTTACTCGGCCCCAGCCTGCTTGACAGTAACTCCCATGATTCCTTTCAGGCCCGTGGCCTGCCTGATGTTGTTGAGGTGAGAGGCAATCTCCCTGGATATTCACATTACATCCTCACCTGCAGTGATAAAAGTGACGCATGTATTACCTACCATGAGTATTAAGATAGCCTAGAGTTTGGTACCTAGTAACGCTCTGTAGGATGTAACCATTAAAATGTACACGTTTTATAGCATTACACATAGGAATTGAAGTATGCTTAATTGGTGAAGCTCGATAAAAGTGGGATTGAGACCACTGGTGGATCAGTCCAGTGTAACATTGAAAGGGGAATATCTATCCTAGTTTGAAGTCTTTCGCAGACCAGAAAAGGATCACTTTCTATCTGCCTTCATTGACGTCCCTGGTAAAATGCTAAATTTAATCTCTGTAACATGATGCTACTGCCACTATGCTTCGTCTCCAAGGTTTCATCCATATGGAGCATTTTTTTTTCTTTTTTTTTCTTGCCAATCTCGGTCCCGGAGACCCTTTTGACACATGAGTCTTCTACATGCGTCTTCAGATTCTAATGGGATTTAATACGGCTTCGTGAACATGTAGAAAGCATTTTAAATACCTGTACTTATATGCAAAGTGTATCTGTAATTGGTTGTTTTACAATATAAGCTCTTGAGCGAGTAGCTAGAATCCATTTTTTTTTTTTTTTAATATGATGCCATTTTATTTGCAATTTATCTGTGTGATAACAAATGTGACAGGTTGTTTGTGCACAGTTTACACCATATCCATGTTTGTGGCCTAATCGCAAAAGTTATTAACATTTTTATAAGCCACATAAACATTAGGAAGAATAACTGCCTAATGATTGACGCATTCCTGGTGTGACTCAGACTTTTACTGCTTGTCATAGCACAAAAAAAAAAAAAAAAAGTTAGATTATAGACTTTGGACAATAATAAATGCAGAATGGTAATGGGTGGGAAAGGTTTAAATAATAAAGGGAAAATATTCCTTGAGTTATGCTGACTCTAGCAAAAATGTGTGCAAATGCTACAAAGTCGCGACTGAACCATATATATTTATATTGTTATGGACTCGTTTTAATACCTCCTCGTCCTTCCTGTTTCTCCAGGTGGATACCCAGCTGGCCTGCATGATGAGCGAGAACAGCGTAGACTACATCGCCCGCTTCAACGACCTCGCCCAAGAGCTGTCCGTCTCCGAGACGAGCCTCCCTCCTCCATGAGCCTGAGGCAAAACTTCAGGAGGAGCTTTTTATATCACCACAGCGCTGCGGAAGGGCTCTAGTTCGGGGGTGAAGGAGAGAATGTGTTTCATGTGATTCACCTTGTGGGAAGTGCAATAAAAAAAAAACTGTCATGATCCTTGATCATCAGGATCAAATAAATGCGTGTATGGGTGTGTGCCTGCCCATCATTTCGTCCGTGGAGTGCATTTCACGCGCCACGCTTGGGCCACTTTCTAAACGAATTTGTTTACAAAGCAACCTCATGTATAGAAATCTGCCATATCAGAACAGATATCGCCTCCTGTTGTGTCGTGTCCACTTCTTTCGTCCGTCCTGTTCTGTGTATATGCACGAGTGAGCCAAGGCTGCCGCTCAGCCGTTTTGTCTGAGTGACATTGTTTCTTCATTGATGCAATAGATCTGTAGATCTGTCTTCGCTCATCATCTTGAAAAAGCCATGAGTGTGTACATAGTACACAACATCCATGTACAGTCTGTCTTCATAATCTATGGCTTCGATCTGAACATCTTTTTCAGATTTTACCCAAATTTACATAAAACACTGATAGTGAGGGTTTCTTTTTTGTGTCCTGTTATCATGGGAAAGACTAAAACTAATTCAAAACATTTTCAACACGAACAAAACGCTAAAGAAAAATAAACGGCTGTATTTAAGGAGAAAATGTATATTTAATCTATTACTTTAAGAATCCTTAAAAAATTAAAGTAACTGATTGCTCTACGGTTTGATGTTTGACCTTCAACACTACCTTTTATCGTATGCAGTTTAATTGAAGCCAGTGATCGATGGTTGTGAGCCTTCTGTCTGTGATGGAATGAATGTTTTGAATGTAAATAGACCATAACAGATTTAAGCATTGAACTGTGCTTTTATAACATGCTGTAAATTATTTGGATTATTTATTAATTTACATGTTGCAGCTGTTTTCTTTTTTTAATTATTTTAGAAGGCATCAAAGAGCTTATTGCAGTTGTTTTGAAGATTTCTGCGTTTGTATACGCAAAGGGGTTTTATGCCACGGTGTAAATATAAATTTCCCACAAAGCTGGGTTTTTTTCGCTTTCCTTATTGTCTCCTTGTCTTTTATGAAAAAGGTGATAACATAAAGTGGTGATAAACTGATAGATGGATAGATAGAAAGACGTAATTATTAGTGATCCTTGTCTTTTACGAAAAAGGTGATAAAGTGGTGATAGACTGATAGATGGATAGATAGACAGACGTAATTATTAGTGAATCTAATCATATAGAGAAATTTAATACATGTAGTGTAAATGATTAAGGGAATTAACTACATTAAATACACACGTACATAATTATAGAGAATATAATATAGAGAAATTTAATACATATAGAGTAAATGTGTTAGTATAGTATAATGCTATTAATGTAAATGATGAAGGAAATTAACTGATTAACTGCATTAATCCGAAATTGAGCATTTTTTAAATTAATATTCATCTACACTTGTATAACACATCATACAGAGCACACACGCGCATGACTGCAGGCAAGGGAATAGCATTAAATAAGGCCATTTATTGTATAGTGAAGGATGAGGGTACAAGAACAATGTGAGGTTCTGAATATAGTATAATTTGTGCTTACTCATTGCGCATGCGTTCTAAGCATGACTTCAAGTCGCCTCTCAATGACGCCGCCTTGGAGCTCATTCCTATTGGTCAGCAGAGGCCACGCCCCCTCGGTCACTTCCGTATTGTTCACATGTGTCCTGGTTCAAGGTAAGTATAAACACCAACACAAATATAACGGATATATTTAGCTCCTTGCTTGTTCAACAGGGTTTCACGTATTCACGCGGTTACTTTAACGCTTTGTTAGAGTAATTACGCTTGTGCAGAGATTGATTTTGTTTATTAATTTAATGTTTCCCACCACGAGCCTGTTCCTGGGATGGTAGGTTAAAGGGATACAGAGTGAAAGTCGGTTATAAACATTACAGAGATGGTGTAAGAGTATGTTGTGCTGTCACATGGGTCAACACTCTCTTGATATTACACAGAAACTCGTGCAAATATCTTGTTTTTAACCGTAGACGTAAATACAGTTGTACGAATGGAGCATCTGGCCAGATGTGTACTAGTCCTGATTGAAGCTTAAGCTTTTCTCTACCCATTCAATTCTTATTAGTGTTCATTAAAGCAATACAAAATAATTAAATACAAATCTGACCCTACATTAAGATCAAAGCAGGAACATCCAACAGATACACTTCAAATCTAAATATGCTACTTGAGGTTTATTTTATTCATGAATTATATATAAAACAAAAATTCTATTTGTTTTCACAGGTAGTCTCCTCCTTTTTCTTGTTTAATGGCGGTTGAAATCCAGTACGTTGGTTATATTAACGCCAGTTTTAGGTCTCATTTTCTATTAGCCGATTTTATAGACCAGCCTTCTTTAACAGCTTTTATGTCATAGTCTGGGTGTCATATGTGATTATCAGCCATTATGTTACACTGAGGGCGTGTCACAGGCGTACCTTTCTGATTTATAACAGCAGGCAGCGTCATCATCATCTATTATGTCATACTATGATCGTGGCCGCACACTTCCTTCACAGGTAATGGTAGTTAATGGTCGTAATAACCTCTAGTTTTAAATAAATAAATGTAAAATATTTTGTTTCTCATAAGCGGCATTGTGGTGTAGTTGTGGCCTTGCAACTTCAGGGTCCAGGGTTTGATTCCTTACCTCGGGTATGTGTGCATGGTGGGTTTCCTCCCACAGTTTAGAAACATGCAGATTAGGTTAATTGGTGTATCCAGATTACCTGTTTTGTGTGTGTGTGTGTGTGCACGTGTGTGGATGGCCTCATGCCCAAAGATTCCTAGGATAGGCTCCAGGCCTCTCGTGACCCTGTAAACAATAAGCAGTGTAGAAGATAAATGAATAAGTTTAACTTTGTCAGTTTATGAATAGGAAATAAACATGTTCCTTACAGCATAATAAATTAAATAAATATATATATTTTTTGCAAGGGTTAAGGGCCTCGCTCAAGGGATAAACAGTGGCAGCTTGGTGCTGCTGGGGCTCGAACCACTGACTTTTTGATCAGTAACCCTGAGCCTTACTTGCATGAGCCGCCACTGTTCCACAGTGAAATACAGGGTGGCCAAAAGGCTTGGATCTATAGGTGAAAAAAAGGCCTCTAACTATGTGGCATGTGTGTATACATTAAATACAAAATTTTTACTTTTTAATGTATTAGAACTGATGTTGTCACATCAGGAGGTGATTTATAATTTCAGTACATCATTTGTTCTGTGTGGTTCTGATAGAGTACTGATTTCAGATGACCTCAAAGAAAAAAGTCTTGAGTGGTTCTGTTTGATTTCCTTAAAAGCAATTTTGGTCTCATAAGTAATAAAAAGGAGAATAAGAGGATGTTCCACCTCAGGTAGGAGTAAGACCTCAGGGCCTGAATCAGCAGTATATACTCACCTAAGGGACAAAAGACACACGTATGAGCATAAAGGTAGAAGAAGCCATCTTAAGTCCAAGTGGAAAATCCTTCTTGCACCAGAAGGTTTCAGGTACAACCTCACTCACTCATCTTCCATACAGCTTTATCCTGTATTCAGGGTCACGGGTGGGCCTGGAGCCTATCCCAGGAGACTTAGGGCACGAGGCGGGATACACCCTGGACAGGGTGCCGATACATTGCAGGGCGCACACACACACACACACACACTACGGGCAATTTTGGGTACAGCAATTAACCTAACCTACATGTCTTTGGACTTTGGGAGTAAACCGGAGTACCCCGGTGAAACCCACCGAGCACGGGGAGAACACGCAAACTCCATGCACACAGAGATGGGAATCGAACCCAGGCTCCGCTTTGTGACCCGGAAATAGAACTTCTAACTAACTTCCTTCTGACTGAAGAAGCTAACTGAATTACTGTAGTAGTGAAACCGTTCTAACCTACAAAAAAAGAAGTCCAGTTGCCATGTTTCAGCTCTCAGATAACCTCAACTGGATGACTGAGAATCTGCTCAGACATGGCTAGAAATAGGTTTAATAATCTATTTCATTAACTTATTTAACCTATTAACCTTATAATTGGAAACAGATAATACATTAGACACAAAGCCAAAAAAATGCTCTATATAGTGAATATACTCACTCACTCCTCATCTAACCCAGGAGCATTAGGGCACGAGGCAGGGTATACCCTGGAAGGAGTGCTAATCCATTGCAGGGCACACACACATACACACAACGTCAATTAGCCTAATCTGCATGTCTTTGGACTGTGGGAGGAAACCCACCAAGCACGGGGAGAACATGCAACCTCCATGCATGCAGAGACGGGAATCGAACTTGGCCGGAAATCGAACCCGGACCCTGTCGGTGCAAGGCGACAGTGATGACCTTGTTAATGTGTTGTTTTTTCCTTCATAAATTGCTTGACGTCCCCAGGAACAATTGCTTGGTTCTTGACCATTTCCTGTTTTCTCAGCATATAAATACGAGTTTGCACATGATAAATTTTTTGTGAAATTCACAAGTAAAAACAAAGTGCTTTTAACAAAGACGGATTATTGTTGATTATAATTATGGAATAAAAACTTTGACATATTTTTTCCTCTCCTTATTAAACCAACTAAGAAGAAATATTGGCTCTGCCAGGAGGTTTAGATTTGATTGAATGCTTTAACGAAATGATGATCCAAAAACTAGATCGAAATAGACATTCTCAAACCATCTCCAGCACGTCACATGAACTATTTAAGTAGATTAAGTATGACAGACTTGTGTTGTTTGGATCATTAATTCCCATTGGAGCTGAAGCGTTCTGGGAGGTCACACTGGTGTAACTGAATTGCCATCTGACTTCAACAGCTGTGAATTTTTTGGGCGTAGTGTGTGTTCACATCTCACTACATGCCACCTGTCTGAGATGCACAAATGTACTAGACATACGGTCAGGTCCATACATTTTGAAACAGAGAATAATTTTTTTGGCCATTTGCATTGGTACAGCTCTACATTGAATTTGAAATGGAACACTCAAGAATGTCAAGACTTTCAGCTTTAACTTCAAGAGGTTTGACCAAAGTGTGGCATTAACCATTCAGGAATTACATCCATGTTCATACGCTTGCAACGCATTTTGGGTGGCTCAAAAATAATGAAAAAAAAAAAACTACAATAATATCAAACCAGACAAAGTCAACAACTGCATGAAGTTTCCTCTCTTGAGATGCTTTTACTGCAGCTGCTCAGAGCTGCTGCTTGTTTTGGGGTCTTTCTGCCTTCAGTCTTGTCTTCAGTAAAAGAAGACTTTTGGGTTGATATCAGATGACCAGACGTCCTGGCCAGTGAAGAAATCTCATGCCTACATCCTTAAGAGTGTTCTTGACTTGGCTAGATGTTGGGAAAGGGTTCTCCTTCACCATGGACAGAATTCTGCAGTCATCCACTTTAGATGTCTTTCAGGTCTTGTGCTATTGCTGAGCTTGCCAGTCAATACATTCCTTTTACGAATTTTCCAAACGGTTGGATTGGCCAATCCTGTTTTTTTTTTTTTTTTTTGCTGTCTCCCTCTGATGTGATGAATGTTTTTTTTTTTTTCCCTTCACTTGTATGGAAACATCTTTGGACCTTATGTTAAGAGTTTGAGTGAACAGCTACTAACTGCAAATGTAAAACCCATAACCACCTCCAGGCCTTTAATCTGGCCATTTGTTTATGAGCCCCCCAAAAAACGGGGTGAAAATGGCTCTAATGGTTAATGCAACATTTTTGTCAAAACCTGAAAGTCTTGACTTCGCTCACATCTTGAGTGTTCCATTTCAAATGGTGTCCAGAGGCCAAATGCCCCCCCCAAACATACCTTTGTTCCAAAACATATGGACCTGACTGTATGTCTAGTTTTTTTGTGCATTTCAGACTACTGGTATGTGCTTAGAGTTGAAAAATCCACAGCTTTAAAAAATAGTGTGACGTCACAGAATGCTGTTGTCCAAAATGTGTGGACTTGAGTAAGTAAGTAAGAAAAGACACCAAGACTGTATGTAATGGTTTAAAATTGTCACCAGATGCAAGTTTCTTGTTGGTGTAACGTGTGGAGGAGAGCGGCAATAAAAAAAGGTCAGAGTACATTTTGGCAAAGGGCTAAAGTACGGAGGCCTGACCGTATGATGATTTCTTTTTCCCCTCTACAAACACAGCTTATTCAATACAATGTGGTATGAAGTCTCTCAGTGTTCAGGATCCTCCTCACCATGGGCTACTGCTCCATGAGCTCTTTCTACAATTTTGTATTTGTTCTTCTGTCTTGTTCTAATACATTTGATCAGATATCGGCTCTGTTACTGTACATGCCGTTTGATACAGTACTGTGCAAAAGTCTCGACCCCCCTAATTTCTTCATATTCAATGAAATAATGAAGTTTTACTTCGACAGGCTGCAAAGTACCTCAGCAGCAACCTCATTTCCCCGCTCGTCTGATCCTCAGCATTCAGCATCAGCAGTAAACTAATCACCGGCCTGATCATCTGTCATCATGTGCACCTGTTTCTCACTGGTTCATGCCTTAAATTAAATGCTTTTAATACTTACATGATACATAGTATAGTGTCACTGTGTGGCTTAACAAACTGAACTGAAAATGAAAGACAAAAACTTGCTAAAAAAAAGTGAGAGCTAAAAAAAAAAGGAAGCCTGGAGAACTATTCCTCAAGACTATTTTAATATACAAGAAAGTCTGTCTCTTGCGAAGCAAAAATAAAGAAGAAATGAGGGCTGGCTCAAGACTATATTTGCACAGTATTGTATATAAAGCATGAAAATATATTTGACTCTTCAACCCTTGAGTTTAAGAATACCTGGTAGACAAATGAGAATGTTGTGTGTGTGTGTGTGTAGGCGAATGGAGCGTTTAACGGGTGTGGGTGTGGTGCCGCTAGCTGTAGGTGCAGTTGGTCTGCTGCTGTTACTGCGGATGATCCACAGAAAGAGACGAAAGCAAGTTCTCCAAGATAAAGTTGTGGTGATCACTGGAGCCAGTTCCGGCCTGGGCAAAGGTAATAAGCATAAAAACATGAATGATGGCTGTTATGCATAAAGTCAACTCTTAAACTATTGGCACCTTTCATGCAAATGATGCAAAGTGATTGTATACAATAAGTATTACAAACAGTCTGACTTTTTCATCAAGCTGGATATGAAGAGATTTCTTCGTAATTTATTCACGCCTCAAGTAAGGACTCTTGGATTCTTTCTAGTGCTGTCAATCGATTATAATTTTTTTATCTAGTTAATCACAGTCATAGTCTTTGATTAATCACGATTAATGAGAATTTTAAAATACTCAGGTTTACTTGTATTATAAATGTACTATGTTGGAATGAAGAATTGCATGACAGACTGGTTAGACATTTAACAAATGTTAATTAAAAATCTCTAGAATGGTACTGGTGCTGTATGCACTGGCTGGGTGTGGCATGGGGTGTGGTAACCCACCGACGGCAGGGCTCGTACCCAGGTCCTCAGATCCGAAAAACAACAACCTAGAGCCTTAGCCACGTGAGCCACCACTCCCACGTTTTATGGCTAATGCGTTCTTGTAAAACAGTTCCCCTTGAAGGTAGCTCAAGCACTCGACTTTGGGTTTTATCTGAACTTCCATCTAGAAGCTCATCACCTGGTGAAGTTTCCTCAGTCATCTTCTTATAGGAAATAGACCAGCCTGGTAACTGCGATGCGATTTTGGGAAGCATTTAAAGTCAAACTTGGTTATTTGATTAATTTGCGTAAAAAAAATAATAATGTGTTAAAATTTCTGGATTAATCACATGCGTTAATAGTTGACAGCCCTACTTTTTCTCCATATTTGGATGAAATTCTTAATTTTTAACCATTTAGTCATTTTGTGACTTCTGCTTTTAGCCTCTTATGGAAATGTTGTGGGCACCACCAAATGGGAACCAGCTTTTGAGTTCAGTTTGGCTAATGCAAACATTATAACACAACTTATTCAAACATTGATAAATTAGGCCCTTTAATACAAATGCTCCACTCAAAGAAGATTCTAACTTTTCCTCTAACAAGAGCATAACCATGTGACATTTCTTGAAAATAATGCTGTTTTCTTACATATAAAAATGAAGCAAATTGATTGACACCACTGTAGAATATGGGTTAATATCACTATAAAGTGTTTTTTATAAAGTGCATTTGACTTCATATTATTTACATTAAGTAGAACTTAAGCTCTTAGAAACGTATGTTGGTCAATGTTTTCATAAAAAATCAGAGTGGATAATATACAAGAAAATCACAAAATACGTACATCACGTCATTCAACAAATAAATACATTTTCATTAAATTGTGTTTATAAAATGTACATTTTCAGAAATATATATTATCCCCTTCTCAACAATATTCACTGGCACTATTTCAGAAGGGTTGATCTGTCCGACACATCATTAAAACATGTAAGGGATAGTGCTGCACCTTCAACGTCATGGAATAAATGTGGTCAAAAAAAATAATGAATGGAGATCACATACATGTAGTAAAGATCCATGGTAAAGCAAAAACTGTCAACTATGTTTAATAGTGAAAGTAAAAGCATTTCTGCATGCGCAGTGTAATGAACTCATAGGATTGGGACTTAACAGTTGTGTGGTCATGTAAGAAGACACACGAGATCACTTACATTGGTTAGAGAGTATAAAGATTAGAGTTTTGGATGAAAAGGTCATGTGGTCTGATGAGTTCGGACTGACCCTATTCCAGAGCGTCAAGAAGGGAAGCACATGAACTGATGCACCCATCACGTATAGTGGCCACTGTACAAGCCCCTGGAGGCAATGTTATGATCTGGAGTTGCTTCAGTTGCTCAGATCCGACCGCAATTTTTTTGAAGTTGCTCACGCCCCGTTGGGGGCGGCGTGACTCCCCCTGATTGGCTGTAGAGCCGTGATTAATGTGGGAGCACTAAGTACCTCTCATCCCTCCCCTCTGAGAGACCTCGGCCAATCAGCTCTCTCTAGACCTCCAGCTGCGAGAGTTTACAGCATCACCCGGGAATCGAACTCGCGATCTCCGGATGATAGAGCGAGCATTTTACCACTGCGCCACTCGGAGGCCCAGGAACCATTTTTCAGACATGAATTTACCCCCAGACTGTGCACCATAATCAAAACTAAAGGCGGTCAATGAAATCTTTGAGTGTGTGACTGTTTTTTGGCCAGGCAGTGTATTCTTTTAAGGTTAATAGGATGAACCATGACAGGGTGGACTTTTTTTTTTGCTAAAGTTAGCATTTAATGAGCACACAGTAAACATTCAGGTAGCAAAATGACTCATTCTTTAGGGTGACTCTGTACTTTTTATAACATATATATATAACTTTTTATAACATTATTAATTTCTGAAAAGTTTTTGCATTTATTAATATTTCACTACGATGGGGGACATGTTAAGCAAAACACAGTACAGTGAAAATTAGCATTTATTAAAGAATTTGATTAGAACATATGAAAATTATCTTAATTTATCCACTTACTGGAGTTAGCAGAGCACATGTGGGACATGAAAAAAATCTCACACACCCCCAATAAAAAAAATGGTATAAAACGAGGGAAACACATTTAAAGAGACTTATAATCATACTGATATGTGTCTAAACATTTGGTTATTTCTAATAAAATCTTATATCATTTCTGCAATATGTTCATATTAGCTGGCCGATTCTGATGAAGACTCAAAAGACACTTTATAGTGATATTAACCCTTTATTTAATAAAAATTTTGTCACACTTGCGAAAGCATGTTTAAAATGTTTCCTTGGCACATAAACACAAGATCGCAAATTCCACCTTTCAGCAATGTTTTGCAATGACTAGATTTAAACCTGTGGTAAGCCTCAAGCCTTTTTAAACCAGTGGTCTGAACGGAAGAAGGAAGTCCACATGCACAGACCTTGGGAATATAAAAATATTCTGGTGGACCAAATATTCCTTAACCTGCATCTTTTCACAGAAACATGTAGAAATGTAAATTTTAGGGGTGCCAATAATTCTACTCTTGACTTTCACTCACTCACTTACTCACCGTCTATATCGCTTTATTCTGTATTCAAGGACGCGGGGGGCCTGGAGCCTATCCCAGGAGCCTTAGGGCACAAGGCGGGGTACACCCTGGACAGGGTGTCAACCCATCACAGGGCACACACACACACACTCACCCACACACTACTGGCAATTTGGAAACGCCAATTATCCTAACCTGCATGTCTTTGGGCAATGGGGGGAAATCAGAGAACCCTGAGGAAACCCACCAAGCACGGGGAGAACATGCAAACTCCATGCACACAGAGACAGGAATCGAACCCGGACCCTGGAAGTGCAAGGCGACAGTGCTAACCACTACACCACTGTAGTGGTCAAAACATTGGACAAAATGTTTATAATGTATAATTGTTTGTTTTTGCTTAGCACAGAATAATGCTTATATGCAGCACTGTGGGGTTTCCCAATGTTTTGAGGTCTAACACATGTAGGGTTTCCCCAGAATGTGCGCGAGTGTTCCATGCGGCCGGAGCGCGACTTATCCTGTGTGGACGTGACCAGAAGAGACTACAGGAGGTCGTAGAGGAGTTAAGGGGTAAAACAGATGGCAAAAAGGTGCACAGCCATTTTATTTACGTTCTCACTTCTAAAAGCCTCTGCTTATAGTATGTAAGATAATGACAGGTGTCATTTCTGTCTTTTTTTTTTTTTTCGTCTGGTCAGACCTACACACCCTGCACAGTGACCTTTGACCTCTCTGACACGGACACGGTGACCAGGGCAGCAGCAGAGATTCTGAGATGCCACGGTCACATAGACGTCCTGGTTAACAACGCAGGAATAAGCTTTCGGGGTTCCATCCTGGACACGCACGTGTCTGTGCAGAAGGACGTCATGGAGACAAACTACTTCGGCCCTGTCGCTCTAACGCAAGGTACAGAGGAAGCAGATTTATATCGGAGCAAATGTAAACAACATAATATGGAGAAATCCTAATATGATGGCTGTTCAAGCCAAACCAGGACTGATTGTGCAGAATAACGGAACACGTTTATAAGAGTAAAATCTGCTTTTATTTCTCTTCATACAACAGTTAGTTCCAACCGAGTAATCTGATTGGACGAGAGGCAATCCACAGGTGGTGATAATACAGCATGACAGCACTCTCTCCTGCCGTGTATTGTCACCACTTGTGGATTTCCTCTCGTCCAATCAGATTACTCGGTTGGATTTAACTGTTGTGTTGTGTTAAAAGTGTTTTTAAAATGTGTCTTTTTTTTGCCGCAATCATCGTGTATCGTGTATCAATATTCAGCCTAAAAATACAGAGATATAACTCTTCTCACCCACTCCTATTGCACACAGTTTCATCATCTGTATTGTTCCTCTACAAGATCCGTTTAGTTAATGTGACTACAGAGCGCCCTTATTTAGGTTTAAAGATTTATTTTTACATTAGAAAGGATAATGATTTCTACATTAGTATGTTGATTAACGCAGGGATCAGGATGAGTTAAGACTCCTGAAATATAACTCATCTTTTCATCTTGTTTTCCCTTCATTCTTCCCTCTTCCCAGCACTTCTTCCCTCCATGGTGGAACGAGGTGCAGGACAGATTGTCGTCATCAGCAGCGTGCAGGGGAAGATCGCCATTCCCTACAGATCCGCCTGTGAGTGTACACGTATTCCATTCCTGCTTCGGTACGCATAAGGCCTGTTGTTGCAGGGTGTTAATGCAGGCTCTCTGTGCACTTTATTAGGAACACCTTTACCCCACATTCATGCAGCCTATAGCATTGATTTCACAGAATGGCGCGAGAGAAAAAACAATGAGTGACGGTTCTATGGCTGAATACGGACCTGACGATCAAGAAGATCAGAGGAAAATGGCTAGATTGAGTGTTAAATCGCCGGGAAGGATATGGTATGTTGTACATAGTCACTTTACAACCGTGGTGAGCAGAAAAGCAGCAACCTTGAAATCTATAACACATAAAGCAAGACTAATAAGTTACCCTCCTTTCAGGCAAGAACAGGAAATAGAGGCTATTAATAACAGCTTGACCAGCTGAAAATGAAAAACTGCGAGGTGTGGTTTTTCAATGACTGAAATACTGAAGGTTTGTCATGTTGAAAGTTCTGAGATGCTTTTCTTCTCAACACATTTGTTAAGAGTTGCTTTTTTTGAGTGGATAAAAGGATTCGCCAAACCTGTTAATTATTGAATTCAGGTATTTCAATCAGGCCCCTCATACCAAGTGAAGGACAATCTTATTAATATTAATGCTTTAGAATACCAAGACATCTTGGACAATGCTATGTTTCCAACTTTGTGCCGACAGTTTGAGGAAGGCCTGTTCTATTCCAACATGACTGCGCCCCAGTGCACAAAGCAACGACTATAACGACATGGTTTGATGAGTTCTGTGTGGAAGAACTTGACTGTGTGGACCTCAAAACCATCGAGCACCTTTCGGATGAAATGGGACGGAGATTGCGAGCCAACATCAGTGTCTGACCTCATAAATGCGCCATAGAATGAATGGGCAGGAATTCCCACAGAAACACTCCAAGAAGTGTGGAAGCTCTTCTTGGAATAAGCTCTTCTTCTCATAGTTGCAGAATGGGGAACCAACTCCATATTGCAGTAGATGTATTTGAATACAATGTCATTGCAGGTTTGGCCAAATCCTTTTGTTTATGTAGCGTACTCCAGACATCGTCTCGGCTCAGACCGGTCTAGTCATTCCCCTCTGATCTACAATCAACAAGGGCTGCTGACCCTCCGCTCACAAGATGTAGTTTCTGGTTTCTGGTTTGGTTTTCACACCATTCTGTGTGTAAACTCGAGAGACTATTATGAGTCAGCTTCTCAGGAGATCAGCTGTTTCTGAAATATTCAAACCAGCAACAAACACATCACAATCAAAGACCCTTTGTCTTAATTCTAATGTTTAACTTGAAATGTATTTAAAATTGCTTGAGTTGCTTGAAACGCTTATACATTTCTCAACACATGGCTCTAAGAACTGAAGGATTATAGCGTTTTTGAGAATTTATGTAGAATGACAAACAGCTGGATTTACTACAACTCATCATTTAATATTGGCGAATTCATTGGGTTATTGCTAATTTCAGGATTCGAAATAATTTACATATGAAACCTTTTGTTGGGCGTTTTTAGACGCAGCCTCCAAGCATGCGACGCAGGCGTACTTCGACTGCCTGCGGGCTGAGGTGGAAAGATTTGGCCTACATGTGTCAGTCATCAGCCCTGGATACATTCGCACCAACCTGTCACTTAACGCTGTTACCGGAGACGGATCCAAATACGGCGGTAAGCATGGCTTTACCATATGCATCAAGAAGATCTGAATAATAGGGACAGGGCCTAATTTTATTAATACAGCTTTGGACTATGGTCCAGAAGGTCCCAGGTTCAAACCCCACAGCCACTGTTGGGCCCTTGAGCAAGTCCCTTAACCCTCAACTATATGTCTGTAGAGATAGAATGTAGAATGAAAATGTAAGTCGTTATGGATAAGTGTGTCTGCCAAATGCCATAATGTAAATGTTTTTGAAAAACACCATTCACAAATGTGAAGCCTATCCCCGGTACACCCTGGACACACTCATTCACACATTTGGGAACGCCAATTAGCCTAATCTGCATGTCTTTGGACTGTGGGAGGAAACTGGAGTACCTATAGGAAACCCACCAAGCCCAGGGAGAAACACATGCAAACTCCATGCACACAGAGGTGGGAATCGAACCCAGACCTTGAAACAATATATAAGGAATAAAACATGACATGAAGTGCTGGTTTGGGAAAATCAACAGGGGTGGAATACAACAGTAATTCACAACATTGACAATTACTCCGTTATCAAAGAACAACATGTCATACTTTAAATTTATCCGTTTAAATGTTAGTTCCTTGTTGAAAGTTAGTTCCTGTTGTTATTTAGCAGCTATAAACAGTTATTATTATCTTTGGCTAACTGATGTGGAAGTTATCGGTCGCTGCTCCGTAGTCCAAGTCAAACCAGGACTTTTTACACTAAAGTGTTTCACTAGTGCTTGCATACCATCAAGATAGAATGATCATCAGATCGCCTGCTGGCCTCCCAGGAATTCCTTTAACGGCCCAACAGACTTGGAGCTTGGATCAGGGCTGTGCGGGGGATGTGGCAATAACTCCCAGCCGACTCCCAGTTCCTGTAATGTACAAGTGGTGCATTGGCCAGTATGAGGTTGTGTATTGCAAAAACAGGCCACCTTTGGTGATTAATCCAGGCTGATTCCAGAGAGCATTCTTCTCACCGAATGTGCAGGGAAACGATTGCAGCAGGCTCATCATCAGCAGGATCATCTTTCACAGACGTACAGTCTTCTTTAACACTTCTTCTACAGTTTTGCTCCTGAGCCTCCAATAATGAACTGAACTCCATATTAACTTCAACACATCTCCTGTTATACTGAACTTCCAGCCGCCTAACACACAGTATGATGCAGATCAATCCCTGCTATCCGTTTCCACCCAAATGAGGATGGGGTCCCCTGTTGAGTCCGGTTCCTCTCAAGGTTTCTTCCTATTACCATCTCAGGGAGCTTTTCCTCGCCACTGTCGCCATCGTCCTCGGCTTGCTCATCAGGGACATCATCTGTGTTAGGCTGCTGGAAGTTCAGTAAAACAGAAGTTGTCCTAGTTATCATGAAGTCCAGTTCAGCACAGGGACGAGTCAGCAGGTGCAGAGGACAGAAGAGGTGTCTGGATCACTGGGAGCTCAGGAGCAGCATGTGTAGATCCAAACCATCATGAAGCAGAATCCAGCTGGAGGTGGTC
>JAQMYI010000008.1:8037659-8057440 GCA_030014275.1 Clariallabes melas
ATGTGTAGATCCAAACCATCATGAAGCAGAATCCAGCTGGAGGTGGTCCTTCTCTGGATGCCTCAAGATCTTCGCAGTGTTAGTCTCTGCCTACTGGGGCTGGCACAATCTCCAGTTGAATTGAATTGAATTGAAAATGTTTGCCCGATTGACATTTTCTTCTTCTTTTTTTTACTGCTGCTAAAGTTCTCGCTATAGTGTGCTTTAAGACTCCTATATGTAAATGCTTTAATCTTAATCACAAGTCCTGGTTTGACATGAACGGCGTTTATAATTTGTTGTTGATTATTTTCCCACATTTTCTGTTGTTTTATTCCATTCTTCATATTTCACTTACTTTATATGTAACAGTGACGACTGTGGCGCATTAAACAGTTACCATGTTTTAAACACACTTTAACATGGTTCTGTTGTTCCTCAGTGATGGATAAAACTACGGCAGCAGGACGGGACCCAGTGGACGTGGCTCGCGCTGTTCTGAAGGCCGTCGCTTACAGACAGAAGGATGTTTTACTAGCTGGGCCGATGCCCGCTCTCGCTGTCTACCTTCGCACCCTCTGGCCGGCCGCCTTCTTCAGACTGATGGCTTCTCGAGCCAGGAAAGAGAAGGGAACAAAAGAACAATAAGCAGCAGCTACAGTAAATAAAGTAAGAACGCGACTCTACAAAGAATTCGTCCTGTGTTTGAGTGCATTTAACAGAAGGGTAATAATTATAATAGAATCCCGAACGTACTGTAAATATCACCATGCTATGTTTATGGCTCAGAAATAAACCCGATTAGAGCTGAAGCTCCGCTTACAAGCTGCTCTTTAAACATCTTTAATGAATATATAATGGGATCGCTGAGAAGGAGACAAACTGTCAGTCCCAGGACACCGTTTAAACATATCTCACACACTCCTTCAAACCTAAATAATTTAGTGTACTCAGTCCACCTACTTCCTTCCATGTTTTTTTCTGTTTGTTTGTTTTTGAGAGGTGAATAACCTGGAGTAACCCCTCATGAATGTGTATTGATGTGTCTGGTTCCTCTCAAGGTTTCTACATCTCTGGAAGTTTTGTTCCTCGCCAATGTCGCCGCTCGTCAGGTTTCTCATCAAGGACACACCGATAGTGTTTTCAGTGCGGGCAAAAAATTGTGATGTACTTGTGATTTGCGCGAACGAAGAGCAGCGTGCAGTGATTCATCTTTTGATGTCCGTGCTGCCGAAACAACTCACTGTGATACTTTTGTGTGGCAATTCATGTGATTTCCCCTACAGTCATATGATTACACATAGTAGTTACTTAAGCATAGTATAAACCGAATTTAAAAAAATTACAAGATTACATTAATTAATTTTGATTTATTGCCAGCTCTATCTTAGGTATGGTTATTGACATTATCGGTAAATTAACACCTGGAATAATAATAAAAAAAGATCAATGTGATGGCGTTTCCCTTAAAAAAATCATACTGTCTTAGTTCTTATATTCATCTCACCTTTTCATTTCTGTTTTCAGTCTTTTTTTTTTTTTCATTCTTCCTACCGCAGGTGCCCTAAGTGTCCCATCTCATTTCAGGCAAAAGACAAGAACAACAAATTTCCTCCATGTCCTTCATCACTTTCTTTTTTTCACACTTGACTTTTTTTTTTTTGTCACTTGATTATGTGCTTCGTTGACGCGAGGGAGACATCTGTTGTAAAATTAGAAGCATTCATTTACTTTGCGGAGTGGGCAGCACTGCGATGTATTTATACAGACAGTGACCTCATTCTGAATTGACGTCACCTACCATCATCTTTAAGGCCTCGTTTCTCAACGAACAAATTCATTCAAATAAATTAAGTTGTATAGAGCATGCGGCATTTTTGTTATCCATGACGATCCTCTTCAGAGAAACTCTGGTATGTTACGAGGACCTCTTGAGTCGAGTTGTTTCAGCAACAGTCATGGAGACACTTTAAACAATTCAGTGTAGCAGTTTGCCTCAGCTGACCTTTTTCCTCAGTTTTTTCCTCCTTCATACCTAATTTAACATTTCTGTAATTTGTCTCCAGATATACACTGCGAAACCATTTTATTAGGACTACCCTGAGACGGACTTTCACTTCTGCTGTTTTCTGCTCATTTTGTCATCTCGTACCTTCTTAAATAGTAATGCACCTTACACAAGTAAAAGCAAACCAGAATTATTTTGTTTGGCCTACAAAAACATCTTCAGCAGCATCAAGTGCTGTAAGGAATTCTAAGATCTCCTCAAAGGTGTTTTTTTTTTTTTTTTTGGTCTAGCCCTAAAGAAGTTCTACTTAAAAATGATTTCTAAAAAAAGTATATACTGACTTGTGAGGTTTAAAGATGGTTCCTTTAGGTTTTTCGAAATCAAAGAACTGCTTATGGTGCTACATTCTACTGTTTACAAAAATAAAGACATTAAAAAGTAAAACTTTTTTTTTTCCAAAAACTGAAGCAGAAACCACACCGCCACTAGTAATAAAGCAGTGCTCAATCTGATCTTATGGCTCAAGGTTTTCCTGTCCAAGTAAAAAATAGAGATAGGATAATCAATATATAATAATATAATAATCAATTCAGTGATGTAATTTGATTTTTTTTGTGTGGCAATTCATGTATTGTCACACTGAATTTAAGTTTTATTATATACAGATAGTTCCCCACTTATGAACAAGTTCCGTTCTGGGAGCACGTTCATAAGTCTGGTTTGTTCTCAAGTCCGACAAAGTACACAATGTAAAAGCATTATCGATCCATTTTACTAAATCTGTCCCCTTTCCCTACATTGCCATCATGTGGCCAAAAACTATAATCGCACCTAAGGAAATAAATCTTCCACAAATGTAAGTGTTGTCTCTGCACCTTTAAAGCGCAAGAAGAATCCCAGACACCATTTTGTCTCAGAGCTGTTTCAGACTGTGAACTCTGTGATTTTCAGAAATTAGGATCATTCCTCATCAGGACAGCCATTTTTTCATCATTGTGCTTCCGGAGTGATAGATTGAAACCGGTGAGGCCGTCTCAGTTCTCCCACACCCTTACACTCACACATACAATATACCGGACTTTAGACAGTTATACATTCACTTACACACTAAAAATATTGTATATGCTTGTAAATATTGTGAAATTTTATCAGGATTTCCCTGCCGATTCTAATCACGGGTTAAAAGGAAAGGAATCTACTTGTTTAATCAGCCCGTCCTCTGCAAATGACCAAACCAGTTGCATCAGGTTGGAAGGATAACCTTGACATTTCACCTTAGAGAAAGACGACTTAACACTCATCCTCTCACACCTTCAAGAGATATCGGCTACTTTATTGCCCAGTTACGGCTTTGTGGTCTGGGTTAAAGTTTGTTAGAAGGGGTGAGGTGGCTTGCCTCGTTTCCATGGAAACACGTTGAGTTTAGAAGATTGAAACGGAATATCAGTACATTTCAGTAGACATTTACTCAACTAATGAACAGCTCCGTTTTTCACAAGGAACATATTTGTATCCTCATGAACCTGAGACACAACTTCATCACTGGGTTAAGGGGTAACAAATTACATCCAGACCTAATTTGTGTTTAAAACCTAAAGTTAGTAAACATGACCTATATTCCGGCTCGCATCTGAAAAGGGCTAGCAAAAGTACGTCTGCAAGATGTCAGTGGTAAATGCTCCACATTTTCTAGATCTCTACAAAAAAAACCCGAAACAAAACCAGAGAATAAAGGTGTTTTATGAAGCGAGAAACCATCGATCACGTGATATAAATACACACCCGTGAAACGCAGATGCTTCCACATCTCCATTTTCAACACAGTAACTTCATTTCATTTTCTTTTCCTTTCAGTCATGTACAAGAAACATGAATTATAACTGTCCATACTTACAGAAGGAACATATTTTCACCTGGTTCAAATTCATCCTCACGAACCTATGTTGTTTGGAACGAGAGACAACCAGGCGTTAAGACACTAATAAATTATTATCTACGATGTACTTTCATCAAGACCCAATTTGTGCCTAAGACCTAAACCTTGTCTTAAGTCCAGACAACACAATAATTTCATTTTCACATCCCTTCAGCTACACGGGTCAAACCTGGAGCTCTGTTACATTGATGGCAATAATAATTATACATATTTGGATATTAGATATCCTTATTTGAATAGCAAATCAAACTTTTAAATAGGAGATGAACCCTGGTAGAAACTGTTGACTAAACCTGGCAATTTCTCAGGTTCAGGAAATGAAGAAAACCCCCATTTACAGAAAGCAAGTAGTGCTAGGGCGCTCACAGGGGGGTAATAAGTTACATTTATCTGGGCCAATGAAGCGGCAAAAACTTCTACTCTTAAACCAGACTAACCAAAGGTCAGCCTCGTTTTAAACTCTCGTGCACCAGCAGTACGTCAGAAAATAATATCACTTTTATTTTCCATCAAAACACTAATAAAAATAACTGAAAATAAAAAAAAAAAGTCAAATAAAAGGTCGGCAAAGGTGACAGTGAGGTTAAATCTCCTACTGTTTAATGAAAAGGTGATGCACCAAGGCAGGATACAGTAAAACTACACAGGGGGGAGGAGGGGTGGGGTAGAGGGAGAGAGAGCTTCAAAGTAATACTTAAAACATGTCTGTGTGTTCGCCTGTCCACCACGCGCACGATGGTGGTCTGAGTCGCTCCGCAGGTGCAGGAGCTCCGCGAGAGATAAGGAGAGAAGGGGGGAGGGGGTTGTCAAGCGCATTGCTGATGTCACTTAACAGTGCAGAAAAACAGGGGAAGAATCTTACTTCTCCAATAAAAGATAACCCCACCCCCCCTCCTCCCGCTGGCATCGTCTTCTCATCCGACCATCATCCCTTTCCCGCCCGGTATTCCGTTCTTCCGTTGAAGAGCACAGATGGGAAAATTGTGAGGGGGAAAAAAAAGGGGGGAGAGAGAGAGAGCGCTGCTAGGTTCTTCGCGTCCTGGGTGATCGCGCTCTGTCTCTCTCTCTGTTCCTGCATCCGTCTGCCTGCTGGCTTTCTGTCACATTTGTGTCTGCTGTCTTGTATTTAGTAGTGCTTCTCACCTCCCTCCCAGCAAGTGTGTGTATGTGTACGTGTGTGAGGTGTGTGTGAGAGATGATGCATCAGTATACGTGTGTGTGTGCGTGTGTATGTGCTTGTACGTTCATACAGCGTACAGTTCATAGATCTTCTTGGCGCAGTAGGCCAGGGCGGCGAGCGCTATCGTGTTGTGCAGTCTCTTTCTGTGCACGTCGTCGCGGCGCACCAGCACCACGGGCGTGGACGAGGTGAGCGTGTGCAGAGGCAGCCGTGCGAGCTTCCTGCTGTCATACTCCACCTGGTACTTGCAGCACGGGTCGAACTGCCAGGAGATGCCGTAGAGGGCGGCGCAGGCCAGGCTGAGGGCGCCAGCGGGCAGAGCTACGTAGCGAGAATAATCAGGGGGCAGTGCCAGCGGTGTAAAGAGACACGCGGCGCCCGCTAAAACGGCCGTCTTGTGCAGGCAGTTCCCCACGGCCACCCAGCGCGCCGTCTCGTCTCCGATGCGCGTTGGCTCGATGACGATGTAGGGATACTGTGCCTCCAGCGCCTGCTCGAGCTCGTACTCAAACTGCTCCTGTGCATTCTCACCATTGTAGATCTCGTGCACGATGTAACACTCGCCCGCCGCCGCCATCACTCCCCTAAAGACGAAGAAAAGAAGTCAGCAAACCAAGCAATGGTTCTTAAATCACCAAATTCAAAAATAGGGGGTGTAAAGGCGAGAGTGTGTGTGTAAAGGGGCACAGTGTCAAATTACACGCGTGCACACACACAACGACAGAGAGGGAGAAATTGGATCTTCAACCTCTCTAACGAGACTTTCTTTTGCTTTACACGCGCGCACACACGTGTGTTATAATAAACAGTACATGCGCTTACAAACAGAAAATAAAATATGTTTTTTACGCGCAAACACGTGGTCACAGAGTTATAGTAAACAGTACACGCATGCACGGATGTCGATTATACCAGTAAGAGACAGGGGAGACGATTACCCACAATTCCGCAGCGCAAGAAATAGAAAAAACATTGGCTCAGTTGTGATCACGTGACGCTTGGTGTCAAAACAAAAAGCGCATGCGTGATACATGATGCTAGATACTTGTAAACCAAGACTTGGTCGTTTTCAAAATCTTTGCTCGTCTTGCGGAACACTCGCAAACCGTGTTACTCGCAATCCAAGGTTCCTCTGTACCCTGGTTTCCTGTCCAGAAACATGCAGAGTAGGTTAATTGGCATTCCCAAATTTGCCTGTAGTGTACGCGTGTGTGCCCTGTGATGGATTTGCACCGTTTGTTGCATCCCACCTCAAGCCCAAAGGGCCCCGCGACCTATACAGAATAAATGGTATAGAAGACGATTTAATGCTTGAAATTGAAAGCGCCATACTTGGCCATTTTCACAGGAGCACATGATTGAGCTTCAGTGCTGATAATGTGAAGCTCTCAGAACAAATGTTTGTGTGATTATATGCTGCTTTGTTAAAACATTTTCAGATTTTGTTATGTACCTTACAGCACTGTGAAATATGTCTTTCCCAACATATTCCAGTTACAGAATACAGCACACCTGAATCAGACAGGATTAAGGGCCTTGCTCAAGGGCTCAAAAGTAGAAGTTTGGCGGTGCCAGGGCTCGAACCCACAGCCTTTACGATCAGTAACCTATATAACTGCCATTAGAAATTATTACAAAAATAAATAAAAATCATAAACACACTAAAAGCTCAAATCTTTATTATTATTATTACTCTCATTATTGCTTTAGAGTTTGTATTATAAGCTGTAATTCTGATATGGCTGTGTTTTTGTATCCCTGAAAAAATGGCACAGGTTAATCATTTAAAGTGCTTTCACTTAATTACCATAAACAGTGCACACCAACACATTATATTCATAATTCTTAGCTGATATCTAGGTTAAGATGTGATTTTTTTTTTTTGGTGATTTACTAAAAGGTAAGTTTGGTTTATGAGGCTTTGGGAAAAAATCCTTTTTCTTTTAACCTTGTGACTAGTTTGAGCAAAATTAATAGTTTGTTTAGAAATAATACATTCTGACGTTAATTTTTTTTCCTCTATAAGTCATTAACTAGCCAGGTTACATTGACTTGGTTGGGAGTGACTGTTAAACTATCTGACAGTTTAATAACTTGTATCCTGAATTGCTTTGCTAGCTAACTCAGGGGGCACAATTCTGATTAATAAAACTAGTCTTTGTCGATTTAAACTGACTTATAAACACATACTAGTTTCACTGCATTGTTAGTTTATTTTACAACGTAACAAACATTCTAGTCTGTTTAACGTTTTCGAGCTAGCTAGCTAGTTATTGAGCAAAGAAGCCAAGAAAAACATCACATGAGGCAAACAATGTTTTGACACTTCCCTGTGCCGTTTCAAACACCACACAGCTCAGTAGTGTAAAGATAAACGCGCAGACCGGTGGCTCAACACGAACACGGGTGGTTTTATTCATTAACGTGGTTTTGAGATAATGTTTTAATCTTAACTGACCTCTCCCTGTTGACTGGGACACCGCGCCTCCTTCCGAACGACGCCATCTTGGACAACTAGCGCGTTGCCGCTGACGTAATAAAAATGTACAGTGGTGCATCATGGGTAGCGTAGTTTTCGCAATTGGAGTTCTACGCGGATATGAGCGACAAAAGACTACACTACCCGCCAGGCGACTGGCCAACGAAGCGCCTACCGCTTCTATTTGCCTGAAGATATTAATATCGCAAAAAAAAAAAAATAATGTCAATTTTAGAGGTCAGGTGTGTGACATATACTGAACAGTGTGTGCGCTGAAATGATGAATAATTTGCTATTTAACGCATAAGCGCACACATCGAACGCAAGGACAATACTGTTTATATATTTATATAAAACCGTTGCACAAAAGGCTCTGCACCGGCAATCTTGATTTGCCTTAAAGTGACTGCAGTATAGCTCATCAGGTCTTGCTCAGACTTACCCATACTGTGTTCTTCCCACGCTTTCAGCACTGAGGTCCGACCCCGTCGGCTGTCGCGCGAGCTGGCACGCGCACGCGAGGAGGCGATATAAGCAGACCTAGTGCTCTGTGCGCGGCCGCACGTGCAACCTTCCGCTCACTGTCTCCCCCTGTAGCAGCAGCGCACTGCACGCGGCCCGAGCCTCATACACTTACCCCTGGTTTAGCGTCGCGCGCTCAAGCGTGATGGGAAACGTGCCAAATGGGTCAAAAGTGAAAAACGCTCACTTAGCTTCCATAGTTTAATACACAAATGAATACAACCAGACTAGCGGAAGTACCCGTCGTTGGCGGGAAAACAATTTTGAGAAATAGGTAAAAGTTTAAAGCTAAAAATAAGCGGATCAGGTTCAATGTAATCAGTGATATTATTATTATTATTTCAGGTTGAAGCCCACGTACACGTCTGTCTGTCTCTCTGTATGGCACAACCCTCTGTCTAACTTATAAATCCCCCAAGCCCCCCCCCCCCCCCCCAAAAAAAAAAAAAAACATTTTGTGAGGTTTAGAATGTTAGTAAGTTGTACTTCTTTCGCTGTCAGCCGAATACACTCTCTGTTCGGTATTCAGAGCGTGAATCACAGATGAGAAACCCAAAAAAAATTGATCGGATGAAGATTAAGTTTAGTCTTAAAACAGCTCCATCCATCCATCTACCCAGGATCTTCTGTAGTCCAACTAGGGATCGTGGAGGCCACTGGTCACCATTGTATGTATTCCTATTTGTACAACCGTGGTAGGACCTCCAGTCAACATTCACACACTACAGGCAATTTGGAAACACCAATTAGCCTAATCTGCATGTTTTTGGACTGTGGGAGAACCCGGAGGAACCCCACCAAGCAACTCCACCAGGGAGAACATGCAAACTCCATGCACACAGACCTGACACAGGAATCAAACCCAGGACCTGCAGAGGCAAGGCTAACCACTAAGCCCCCATGCCGCCTAAAACGACCCCAGTGCGTTAAAATTCACTTCAGCGATGTTATTTCAGTGGTGAAAATATGAAAATTTTAAATTTAAACATTCAGTTTAGCTTTTCTAATTAATATTTATTGGTGCAGGTGTTTGTGTGTGTGTTCATAACTTTACTTCTACTCTCTGGTGCAGGTTAACTTCGGATTAAACGCAAAGGACTGCTATAAAAGGGTGATCTTGCATGACAATGCACGTCCGCACTCTTCTGACCACACGGTCAACACTCTACAAGAAATTTATTTTGAGGTGTTAAAGCATCCTCCCTATAGTCCTGATCTTGTTCCATCAGACTATTAACTATTTGTTCCTCTGAAAGCAGCCCTATGAGAACAAAGATTCACTTCTGATAAAGAAGAGAAGACAGTGGTGCATTTGTGGCTCGCCTGCGGCTCAGCGTAAAACATTTTTAAATACGATTTTAATATGACATAAACATAAAAGTTAATAACAATAAATTCTACAGCCTACTCTCATATTTGCAGAATACTTAATCCATGGTGCAAGTCCCTAATAAGGACTATGAGTATTCATATCATATGATTGGGTTAAAATAACTACAACACTACAAATCATTTTAAACATTTAGAGACATCATTTAAGGATGTTAAGCCCTTCTGAAACATGATTCGAAGTAAAACCACCCTTCAAGGGTGAAGTGACTTGTGCTAGGTAGACCTCTTAGAGATAAACCGAGGGAACTCAAGATGCTATTTGAGGACAGGTATGTTCTGAGGCAGTTTGAGACATTATTTGAGAAAGCCAGCCTGTTATTTCATGGAGCAAAACCTCCTAGAGACATGATCCGAGACAGCAGCATCTGTCAGAAACTTGATATGTGGGAGCCAGACCACACAGAAATCTTCTCCAGGAAGGGCCTGTGAGTGCGCAGGTTTTTATTCCAGCCAAGGATAAGTTGAAGGAATGATCTCTTCTTGGTTAAAATGTAAACTTGCACTTGCACAGACCCTGTCTGGAAAAGATTGGACATCACTATCTTAGAGGCATGATTTGGGTCTGCTGAATGTTTCATGCAATTATTTTAAGATAACTGGACCTCTTAAGGCAGGCAGCAAGACCATTGAGAGACTTCATTTCAAGCAATTAGACGTCTCAGAGACATGAATTCAGACAGAACACTCAGAGATACAATATTATATAAAGGCAAATGAAGACTTCTGAAATGTTATTTCAAGCACACATCATATTCAGGAAGTTTGTCACCCGGGATAAGAGTACAATGTAAGTAATCGGGGGCCAAATTCCACAACTTCCGTGATAGACTTCACAGTCAGTGTACAGAGCAGGAAAAGTTATAATGACTGAGTCCTAATGTAATGCGCCCCAATTTTGAATTAAAACAGACTTGGAAAATTTCTGAACTATTCCTTTAAGGTCACTTTCTATGTTACACATTCATAAGTCGTGTTGATCTGTGGGTAGTCGTATGGTAAGATTGTGGTTTACCAGTGTGACAGGGTTACCCGTAGTGATTGTCAGCTTGCTGGCATGGGCTACAAAATTCTTTTGTGCATGATCACAGGCAGATGTAGAAGCTGCATTGACCACTGCATTTCGCTAATGACATCAGAGTGTGTGTATGGCAAATCACAATTATAAAACAAGCAATAATTAGCAAAAAATCACCAAAGTAGGACCCAGCATTTAAGAGATTAATTTATGAGTTGCCATGGTATGTGAGCAGGTTACAAGAGGTTTACAGCAGCATAGCTTCCCCTTACAATGGCGGCCGTTGGCATGGTATGTCCATTTGGCAAAATAACATAAGTTTATAAAATGTTGTCTAGCCCAGTGTCGTGGTCTGTGTAGGAGAAATACCCCTTCAAACATCTGGAAAGGGACAGTGGTCTATTGTGAAGACAATAAAATGCACAATGTATGGTAATGATGTCAGATAAGACACAATGTACTGCCTATGAAAAGTTTCTGGTGAGAATAATAAATCTTTAGCAAAAATAAAAAACTGATTGTTAGGCAAAAAAGACTAGAGATACATAGTACTGTTGGCCTTTGGTTACATTCCTGATTCCAGTCATTACACTGGAGGCGTCTGAAACAAAGACTTTGACAGGCTTGCTTTTGTGCGAAAATCCTAAATCACTCTTTACTAGATCACCAGTGCTGCTGCTGAGTACACCAAGTGCACTCAGTAACCCTGTTACCGGGTTAATTGACATTAGCAGATCCTCATTCTCTTTCATCATAATTGAGTTTCTGTTCAGGATAGCCCATGCATCACATCTGTGGTTCGTCGGGACCTAAAATTATCTACAAACATATATTAATAGTATAAAACAATACAAATAAAGGATTTTGTTGATCAGGTGATATTGTTTTTACATGATCATCCACAATATTAACCTGGACATACCTAATAACCACATAAACAATGTTGTCAATAATATGTAAGTCCTTACAAGCATTGAGAAAATCTACTTATGGGTTATACATGATTCTGGCAAAAAGGCTTGTTCTTCCCAAATATATGACATATGCACATCAAAACTGGACAAAAAAAAAAAAAAATTAGATAAACAGTCACATTTCCTGGAGTATGGCAATGACTTGAGCAACATTTATGTAGGAAAAGAAATGACAAAGTAGGCAGAGGACAAATCTATCAAAGTGTGAAAACATGAATACTGCTTTATTTTAAATTTAAAGCTGCTAGATCACTCATAGTAGGGATGTGAGGCAACTAGAGCTCTTACAATGATTTCACACAGCTTGACCCTGCAGATACGACTGGTATCAGTTATACAGTACCTCCAAGAGACTATACAGCTCAGTAATATCAGTACAACACAAAACATTAAACCCTATATTGTGTAGTTTTCCCTTAGTGCCACCTTGTGCTGCAGTGTCTGGCACTAGTGATGGGTCGTTCATGAACGATTCGTTCTTTTTGAACGAATATTTAACATGACTCAGATGAACGAGTAGTCTCGGAGAGTGATTCGTTCATTTTCTATTGGGCGAGCATGTGCAAAGCATCGCAATACCTCCGTATGTGTTATACAGGAAACAGAAATGAGTCGTTACCTTTGAGTCTTTTCGGTCCTGAGTCGTTCCTTCTTTTGTCACGTGACTCCCATAGACGCTATGCAATTCAGTACACAGGAAACAGAATTGAACAGTTCTCAACAAATCTTCAAGCCCCGAATCGTTCGTTCCTTTGTCACGTGACTCCCATAGACGCTATGTGGTGCAACAGATTCAAAAGAACGAACGATTCAGACTGGAAGATATGAGAGGTGAGCTACTCATTCTGTTTATTATAATATGTCCTTAGCTACATTGTAATATTTTCATTACTGGAACTGTAGCCAAAATCTGTGTATGTAGACGTATTGGGGGTATTTTTATTGAAAATGCAACATTTTATTTTATTTTTGATCAAAAGAACGAAATGAACTAAATGACTCAAAAAAAGATTTGTTCATTTTGATGAACCAGATTCAAAGAACCGAGTCACTAAAATGATTCAAACTTCATCACTACCTGGCACCGCGATGTTGGTGGCAGATACTTTATGTGCTGTGGGTTGCGGGGTGAGGCCTCCATGGTGTGCTGGTGCTTTTGTATCCTAGCCAGAGTCGGCTTTTTTGTGGGATTGGACCAGTTTTCTTGTGTATATAATTTATAATCAATGTTAATGTGTTAATGTTATGATTGATTGGTGTAGATTTAAAGCAGCTTAAGTGTGGAAAAATATCATCTGGTCTTTTTCTGTCCATTTTCAACTGGCCCGTTTCAGTAAACCTGTATCCATTGTAGCCACAGATTTTTCCCCCCTGATCTGATGTTTGATGTGACCATTAAAGTAAAATAGCTACAAAAAGGTTTTAGTTAAAACGTTGTGCCACATGATTGGCTAATTGAACAATTGCATGAATGAGCATGTGATCCTAATAACTTGCCTCAATGCACTTGTGTACAGAATTTATTATAAGAAGATTATTAAATAGGCCTTAAGACATTAATGAAGTTTTTAAATAATAAAGTAAATAACAAGGACAGCAAAATTACTTGACACATCTACTTTATTTTAAAACTTGAATATTAATATAGAGTACATGAACGTGTAAAAATTATGAACGTCAGGCCTTGGTTACCTGTGTGAATCAATCTTGTAACAGTCACTGCAGACTAGGCCAAGCCTCTGAATATCCAGAGAGCATGACCTTGATATTGATTCTCAATAAAATGTCAGATGTTGCTACAGATGTTACAGTATAAGGGCAGACTGTGCCGCTGTAGTTTGAGCACCTTACTCACCCTGTTTTGTGGCGACCTTCACGGACACCATGTTTAATAAG
Source organism: Clariallabes melas (assembly GCA_030014275.1). Classification (NCBI taxonomy): domain Eukaryota; kingdom Metazoa; phylum Chordata; class Actinopteri; order Siluriformes; family Clariidae; genus Clariallabes; species Clariallabes melas. Next base: position 8,051,041 of record JAQMYI010000008.1, read on the forward strand.
GCCATGGGAAAAGGTAGGTATTTGAACAACACAGACATTTACCCTACACACACTCCGACTTTGACGAACAGAGAGAGACGACGTATCTCACACAATGGTTCTGTTATGCAAACACACATTGCACACTCCCTGTCCTGAAGGGCAGTGTTGACTTGTCAATCCTGAGAACATCTACCCCACAGTGGATGGTGGCGCAAGAGGGAAACTCCATACCGGCCCTATGGTTTCCATATGGTATGTAAAATACACACACACACACACACACACACACACACACACACACACACACACACACACACAAAATACATAGCTGTTGCAGTGGCCTATGATAACTTCCAATCAAACGAGTGTTTTTTTTGCATGCGTGTGTTTTGAGCACCACTTGGACTTCAAAGCATTGAGCTAAAAAGGCAGGAACAAAACTTGTGTTATTTTGTTGCGGTTTTTTTTCCCCCATGGATGGTATGCATGGAACCCTGTTTGGGCATGTGGCCACGTGGATCCCAGGACCACAAAGTCATTAGTGCGGTAAAAACAGGCCCACTTGTTTACAAAGCACACGTCTGTCCTCCCTCTCATGCGGAACACATGGCCCAAACGTCAGAGATACGTCCGCAGCGTTGTCTGTACAGTTGCTGATAATTTCTATCTTGTCAGCTCCAAACATTCTCTCTCTCTCTCTCTCTCTCCCTCTCACATACACACAGTCTCTTGCTCACTGAAGACCAGTTCCCTTCAACCCCCCACCCACCCGCTGGAGTTCAAAGGCCCTGTCCAACCAGTCAGCATTAGGAGTCTTATTACTGTCCTGTTGGCATTTCTCTCAGTGGATGATGTGGTCCAGGTAGTGAGGGTGAGGGTTTTCTTTCACATACTTTTGAATGTACCAGCAGGTCAGGTGAGCCCTGAGGTCTTCTTCAACCACAAAATCCATCGCTGCCTAAAAGGAAAAAAAATTGTCACAATAAAATATCCACATGTAAAAAATGCACAAAAAAAAAATGCAGCGATGTATGGGTTGACCCATAACCCATGGGATCTGCAAACACACACAGACACACACACACACAAAAAAAAAAAAACACATTCTGCTTTCTTTTGCCTCTTTCTGTCACCGTGTCAGTCATTACACACACATACATCAAACAAGCAGACAGATTTTTTTTTTTTTAATTGTAGGCTCACATTTTCCCCTAAATAGTATCCGTAACTCAGATGATAAAACATCAAAAAATAAATAGATAGAAAAGTAAGGTGTAGGATGATTTGAGGAGGTTTGCCCAAAATATGAGGAGGTTTTAGATTAATTTTTTTGCAGGTCGCTGGGTGGGTGCGGGTGATTGATTTGCGCATCAGATTGGCTCTCTAATTAGGTTGGGTTGGGTGCGGGTATGGTGGGGGGGAAAAAAAAAAGAAAAAAAAAAAAAGTGCGCATTACTAGCAGTACAATTTGCAGATGTACAGTTCCTCCTAGCTTCGCTGCACATCATTAAATATACAATAAGCTAACCACTTGGTAGACAGTTAAAGTATTTAAGATATAGAAAAACGGAAGTATATTTTGTTTACAATAATAATTACATATATTAATCAATATTTCCATGAATTCATAAATGTAATTATTATTACTGGTAACAAAATATACTTCAGTTTTTCTATATCTTAAATACAAAAATAAATTTCCCTCTTTGTTTCAATTCTTTAGTTTTATATAGATAAATATACACATTGTTTTGCATTTACAAATTTAGAAATAAAAAGGCTTTTCAGACATAAGTTTTTTTAAATAAAAAATTGTGAAAGATTCTGAAAAAGAAAAGTAATTACCTTGTAAATTCTGTGTAGAAAAACAAATCGTGACTAGAGTGCGCCGATAAATATAATTTTTCTACATTTTATTTATTCGATAATTTTTAAATCTTGAATTTTTCATTCAAATTTCAGTTTATAAAGCTTTTAATTATATAAACTCTAAAATTAACATTAAATAAATAAATAAATAATAATAATAATAATAATAATAATAATAAAAAACATTCCCAAAATACAAACACTATCATAGACTCCATTCTCCATCATGGTAACAAATTTTGCTGACTCATGATCGTCATTAAATGGAAAAAACGCCGACCAGCACAACATAGGAAATGAGGAGGTAAGGCCAAACAAAAGCCTTTACACTTAAGCATATAGCAAACAGTGGACCAAGCTTTTAATAAATCACTCAGAAATGCAGCCGACCTCCTAACTTACATAAGACAACGATGTAATGAATAAACAGGACAGGACATACTGTTACAGGAAGATAATCTGCTTGTTCGTCACTGAGAAACCGGAAAGTTCTCTATACTGAAAACCTTCCTGTTTCTAAAAATTAAAAGGAACATATTAAAAATTTTGCACATGAGACTTACTACTTCATCTAATCAGATTCACAATTTCACTAACGCTGTGGTACAGAACTGTTCCTGAATCAGGCAGTGATGGATTGTAGCATGTACACATTAATTCTCATTATAGCTGATTTGCTTGTAACAAACAGATGCACTGATACGTTTATAAATTTGATGCATTCAATCAATTTAAATAGTTAGTACAGATAGCAATCATACTGGTTCACACTGAAATACATGGAATTGTGTAATACTCAACCTTGGCCAGGTGTTTGGCGATTCCTCGTCCCCTGTAAGCATCGGGAACCTCAGTGTGTTGCAGATCCACCGTCTTCTTCCCCACATATTCATACAGCAGAACAGCTCTATCATAAGAACCTAGCACACAGAAAAAAAATATGTTGTTTTAGGATATTAGATATTAAGATCTTTAGATATGAATTATGGGAAAAAATATCAACATATCCATTTATTTTGTGGATCTTCTCATTTGTAATATATCAGCATAACATAATATATTACATTAATAATTTTTTAATGTGTAATAATACAAAGAATAAGTAACATACACTGAAAAAAAGTTGCACACTTCATGATTTCATTCATGCTCTTACTTTCGCGATTAAAGATAGCTGTGACTACTGTCGTATGGTTTAAAAAAAAAAAAAAAAAAAAAAAAAAAAACTTTACTAACGTTGAAGTGGTCTCTATTCCTGATTTTTTCCTGACCATCATAAAATTGAAGATTCAGCACTATCCTCAGAGGTTTTAATAATGGGTTGGACAGCTATTAAACCAATTACAGTCATTTCAAATCTCCTTAATTGATTTCTATACATGATGCAGGGCAAGAAATTGTATCCTTCTAAACTGGTGAGTTTTTTTTGTTTTTTTTATTAGGCAGTGTATAGTTACGTAACATATTAACTGTTCTAACGCTACCAGGTTGTATGACCATTTTTCTCTTCCCGACATACGTCACATGAAATCATATGATTCAAATGAGATCTGGAATCTAGAAAGTTTCTTCATTATTGCATTATACCACAGCTACAGCTATGTTGAGATTTGTCAATTCATTTTCTAGAACGGTAGCCGTGACAATGGTTTCCAGGTGTACTAAAATTAACATGTTTATATCAATGCTTTGCTTCTAATACCTGAGCATTAATATCATCTTTACTATCCCAAACAGCTCATTCACAAGAGCAAGGACGTGCACAGAAGGTTTAGAATGTCCAGATAAAAATGGGGTCATCACAAAATGAAAACATATAGTCACAGATATGGTGAGGTTCTCTGGAAAGAAATATTTATTTAAATTGATAGCAGGAGTCTCTAAGTTTTTAATCCCCATGGGAATGCCATAAGGACAAAGCTGCATAGAGACAGAGAGACAGACACAGAGAGAGAGAGAGAGAGAGAGCGCGCGAGCGCAATTGTTAATACCTGCTAAAGTAAGTGAAGACAAGAACAAAGACATTCCACAACATTATATATAGTATATAGATGGACAGACCAATGTATCTTATTAATCTTCAAGGTGAAATATGTAAATCTAAAAAATGTTTAAACATATTAATTAACAAATTGTTCGCAAGTCCCTGAAAAAAAAAAAGAAAAGTTTTGGATGTGGAAAAATAATCACAGAAGAGTCAGTGTGACATTAATAATCAGGATTTTCCCTTCCTGAAAGTGATTGTTTTCCATGTCCCAAAGTGATTTATTCCACAGTGACTTGCCAACTTTTTTGTTCTAATTGCCTTAAGGACAAAGCTGTGGGGAGAGATAGATAGGAGAGACAGATAGAGAGAGAGAACAATGGTTAACACCTGCTAAAGTAAGTGACAAAATTAACCAAGTTGTCTACGAACTTCCATGGTGGAATGTGGGTACATAAAAAGATATATTGGTTGATAAGTTGTTGGCAAGTCGCTGAGGTATGAGTGGAATAAAACACTTTGGGAAAATCCTGGTTATTAATGTCACACTGACACATTGTTGATTATTTTTCCACGTCCCAAAGGGTTTTATTTCAGTCATACTGCAGCAATTTGCCTATAATTTGGAATCAATATATTTTTAAGTTTTTTTTTTTAGTCACATATTTCACCTCGGCGATCAAGAAGAGACGTTGGTCTATAAATATATAGACCATCTATATATATATATATATAATGTTGGAAGTAAAAAATTAATAATTAAAAGAAAGGTAAAACCCCCTTAATCATTAACGTCACACTGATTCCTATAACAGCACACCCCTATGTGTTTTATTTCTCGACAGCAAACCAAGTTCAAGGATGCCTATGAAGATGCCAGAGAACGGAAACTCAGATGGACCGGAAACGTGGTGCGACAAGACAACAACCGTTGGACAACTCGAGCAATGTTCTGGAGGCCCTATGACTTCAAACGACGACAAGTAATTTGGGGGAGAACTCTACAGAAGGAGGCTGAAGGACCCGCTCGAACCTAACAGCGGATGGACCGGGTCTTCAAGTCTCAATCAATTTTTCCACAAATCTTTCTTATTTTATTTTTTAGCTTTTAATACTTGATTAATTGATCTTATCAGATTTTAATTTTAGGCTTTTTATTCAATTAGTAGCGAGACATTCCTTTGTATTTCACTTCATGTTTTATTGTTGTTAACTGTTATTATTTTACGCTGTTGTGTTTTTGCATTGTTTATTACTTAAATGTCTATTTTATATTTACAATGTACGATGTACACCACTGGACAACACTGTTGTATTAAAATGTGCTTTACAAATAAAATTGACATTGACGATTTCCAGCTCGTTTTGTTTAATTTTTGTATTTAATCACTATTATCTGGAGCGGCTGTAAACTTTTGCAATGGCACAAATTCACATCACATCATCGCTGTGTTATAAGGTAACAGGTGTGCAGGTATCTCATTTAAGTGGAATATAAAACTTTGCATAAACTCCAGTGCAGGCATGTTTGAAGGAAAGGAAAACACACACACACACAGGCCTAAGGTTAATCCTGGGGCACTTGAACTGATCAAGAGCCTTCTATTACCTCGACTGTTACAAATGCAAATGTTGGTGTGAGTATGAATCTTTGTGCAGTGTGAATGAATCTGTACCTTACACCACATAAAGGATAGAATTAAAAATAGCTCTCTGGCTTGTTTTTCCGCTGATAAAATCTGTTATTGATGGAACAGGAAGTCAGACGAGAACTGGCTTGTCTGGCTGCTGGAGCAATAAATAAAAGTTGGTTTATTTTTTTCCCTTAATGTTAAAGACCAAGTAACAGAAGGAACTGAACAACAACAAAGCCTGTACAATGAACTCGGATGTGTTGTATTAAACGTTTGGATGAGTTGCTGGTTAATGTGCGTGCGTGTGTGTGTGTGTGTGTGTGGGGGGGGGGGGATTATTAACAAAAACAACAACAAATATAAAAACATTAACTAGCTAATCAAATCTAAACTTCGAGAGATGGAAAGACTTGTTTTTACGACATGAGTTTTGAAGGACACTCGACAGATAAACAACTCACCGTTTCCACTACTTACAACTCTAGAGGGGGGGAAAAAACAAAAGTTAACTCGACAGACGTTCTCACGCTAGTGAGTGAGCTAACAGGCTAACTAGCAGAGCAGGCTAACCCATGTCACTGAGGCATTTTTTCCCCCGAAAACAATGGTAACGAGCAGTGGGCTCGCGCGCGTCGAACGCTGAAAATGTCACGTTACCGTTGAAACGGATGCTGAACTGGCGTCGTTTTTTGTCGTGCTCAACGCGAATGGGGCTGTTGATCTCGATGACATTCATCTGAGCAGCCTGGGCCATAATGTCTCAGGGAAGCGCTGCGGGTCAGTGTGCCACAGCTGATCTGAAATCTCCCAGAAGCGCAGTCATAGCCAAGGCAGCGCGAGGGGAACATCAAGCGAAAAACACTCCATCCAAGGAAATCAGCTGTAAGGTCACGTGTCGCCTCTCGACCAATCGGGAGCAGCGGGCAATGTT
>JAQMYI010000008.1:8057540-8077792 GCA_030014275.1 Clariallabes melas
TGATATGGAAGAGTATGACATGATTACTCTGCCGGTGTAGACAGCGCGGGACACTCGACTTATTAGTTTTCAAAAAAAATGTTTTAGACCAATTAGGTTAAATTGAATAATTTCCCACGGCACACCTGACGATCTCTCACGGCACACTAGTGTACGGCAGCACACTGGTTGAAAAACACTGCTCTACATTGAGCTAGCCTTCCAGCAGATCACAGCAAAGAATACAGTAAGTCCTCTACATACAAACAAGTTCTATTCCGAGAGCTCGTTCCCGAGTCAAGAAACAGTTAGGTTGTTTAGGTACTAGATACTAATACAATTGGCTACACACAGTATATTACAGGACAGTGTTCTGTAGAATCGTGGGTTGAACGATACATGTTGAAATAAATGAGCAGCATCTGCCATCTTTCCACCTCGCTCCATTTTCTCAATTATTTTCACGTTTGTCTCCATTGTTATTGCTCTGTGCTTCTTAGCTTCATTGCCACTTCTTTTACGCTCGCTTCTGGACATCCTGGGATTCATGCATGTTCACGCACATGAGACACGAATGCATGTTCATATCTTTTGAAAATTTGTAACTGGAATGTTCGTATGTAGGGGACTTACTGTACTGTACTGCCCTCGGCACAGCAGACTGATAAAAGATCTCTAACATTTTACTGCAGACATTAACACACCCAGACTTCCTCAAGTATATATATTCTGTCAATTTGTTTAGAACTGATTGAGCAGGATGGAGACAGGAGGATTGACTATAGTTTTATTTTATTATTTTTAATTCTATTAAGTTCTGGTTGTAAACCTTTCTATTTTAAACACACACATGCTCACGGTTGCAGATTTGACCTCTGCTTTCTGTCTCACTTTTCTCTTTCACACACACACACACACACACACACACACACACACACACACACACACACACACACACACACACACACACACACACTAATTGGTCATTTTGTCAGAGTGGAGTTTCAGGTGAATGTAAGATTGGGCTGCTTTCTGATTGTGTTTTATACAGAACAAAATCCCTGTAGTTGTATCACTGTGGGGCTGCATCTTCCATGACCTAAGTGGAAGCTCTGATACCGTACTTCCATCTGTCCTATAGCTCACTTCAGGCCTGTTGCTCACTACGTCCCAGAGCCCTTAGTTATAAATATACAAACTACGGGTGAAGGATTCTGTCGATGAGTTATTAGAATGCAGTGAGAGAACAGGGGACATATGAGTTGTGGAAATCTCGCCATATTTCTTTTGTACTATTCGTAAGTATTACCTGGGGACCTGGTGTGATTTAGAAATTACCCCTCACATCTAAGTTTCGTGTTCAGAAAACAAAATACTTTCAAAACACTTCAACGCAACCTCTATTCACTTCAACGCAATTCTTTGCAGAAAATTGATAAAAAGGTGCACAGGAAACAAAAACCTTGAAAATTTGATATACGACACAGGCATGCTGATTCGCACAGGATTGGGATCACAGACCATCTCTGCATTTATTACAAATCACATGAGGTCCACAGGTAATATTAGTCCCGTGTGAATAGGACATTTGTGAGATTTAGGGTAGAGTAAAATTGATTCGCACCTCACCAGGTCATTAATTTGGGCCAATGGGTAGACATCAAATTTTGACAAAATGTACACATTTTCAAAAGTCCATACAGAACCGTATTGTTCCATCAATCTGGGGTTCCAAGACTACAGGGCTGCTCCAGTCATTATGCAACTCCTTTGTCCCCCCATGTAAAGCACTGGCATGAGTTTCTGCTGAACCAGTTCTGTGTTAAGAGGGGCTGTAGTGGCAGCCAAACACATCCACTTCAGGAGGAGTGTAGCTATCACAGATAAAGAGTATTTTGTTCTGAATATTTTTGGTCACATTTTGAAATACCTTTTTTTGTTTGTTATAAATGGTGTGTAATATTTAACTTTGTATTTGGAATCGTTCTTTTGATTTACATGATAATATGGAAATTGTGCCACCTACAGGAGAAAATGAGTAGCACTACACTGACCAGTCGTGTGTTTTTATTAGCTGTGTGTACACAAAAGACATGAGGTTACGAGTGTGTCGAGTGTGCAAGATAAAGAAAAGTGTTGTTTAAAATGTATCTCTTAATGTCTCCTGAATCCTGATTGGAAGGCACACGGTATGTTTGTTTATATTTTGATTATCATGCCTTTGTAATGTACAGTATGGTAAAGTTTGTATTGAGAAAAGTTTGAAATAATTTGTGATTAATTGAACTGCATCATGGCGCATTCACTTCACAATCTGTCATTTTGATTGTAATGTTGTTTATTTTCATATTTATAGTTTTTTCACGGTGGCCATTTGATGTTCGTGAAGTTGACTGTCCTCACTTTTGAGAAGATGACATTAAAATTTGAAAGCATCGAAGGCATCAGTTGAAAAGTGTTTCTTCTGGTCAGGGCATAATATTCGGGAGCCGTTATACTACTGTTGCTGCCCAACTCCAGCCTTTTCTAATTGATAATAATCTCTTTGACCCTTTCCAGTCTGGTTTTCGCCCCCTCCATAGTACTGAAACTGCACTTGTAAAGGTAGTGAAAGATCTGCTGCTTTATGGTGATTCTGGCTCCTTGTCTATACTACTGCTAACTTGATCTCAGCTCTGCCTTCGATACTGTCTCCCATGATTTACTTATTTCTCGTCTTTCTGGTCTGGGTATCTCTAGTACTGATCTTTCTTGGTTTTCTTCCTATCTCTCAGATAGACAATTTGACATTTCTGTTAAGGATTTTCGATTGCCCATCGTCCCCCTGAAGCGAGGTGTTCCCAGGGACCTGTTCTTGGCCCACTATTATTCACAATTTACATAATCCCACTCGGTCTGATCCTTCAACGTCATGGTCTTAACTATCACTTTTATGCCGACGACATTCAACTTTATTCTATCTGTACACCTACTCCATCTGCCCAAACTGACAAAATCTCTGCTTGTGTGAAGGACATTGGAGATTGGCTTAACTTAAATTTTCTGAAACTTAATATGGACAAAACTGAGATAATTTACATTGGAACCCCAGCACTCACCAGCAACATTTCCACCAATTTCACCTGTGAGAATGCTGGCTCTCACATTAAAACATCTACTTCTGTCAAAAATCAAGGAGTAATCTTCGACTCCACACTCTCCTTTCAGTCTCACTTTACATCTGTCACTAAATCTGCATTCTTCCATTTACGCCGTATTGCCCAACTGTGTCCCTTCATCAGTACCAAAGCTGCTGAAACTGTCATCCATGCATTTGTCTCATCATGCATTGATTACTGTAATGCCCTTTGTAACGCTCTGCTCATATAACCCCAATCTTGAACGAACTCCATTGGCTCCCAGTTGCCTACCGTATTAAATAAAAAAATTATTCTTCTTGTTTTTAAATCTTTAAATGGCTTAGCTCTGTCCTATCTTTGCAATTTGCTTGTCCCCTATATCCCGACTCGCTCACTACATTCTTACGATTCTGGCTTTTTTTTTGCAGTCCCTCGGTATCGCCTCTCTTCAATGGGAGGCTGATCATTTAGTGTTACTGCACCTAAACTTTGGAATTTTCTACCACGCTCACTCTGTTCTGTTAATAACATAACATCTCAGTATTTAAATCTTGACTCAAAATTCACTTTTCTGAATTTTACACCTCTGATTCGTTAAACTTAGTTTAATCCACCTGTCCTCTGCATGTTTATTTCTTAGGTCTTGTTTTGCATTTCCATTTTTTTTTTTTTTTACTTCAGTACTTCAATGTCTTTTCGTATTATCTCGAATCTATGAATCTATTATATCTATGAATGTTAACATTAATTGTAAAGTGTCCTTGAGCTCTGGAAAGGCACTATATAAATAAAAATGATTATTATTATTATTATTATTATTATTAACTGCAATCACAGCGTTCATGCAGTTTGACATGCTCTCCCCCAGTCGTCTGTACTATAGTCTAGTCTATTACTGCTTCTAACTACAACCATTAGATTTATAAAATTCAGTTTTTATTTGTTTAAGTTCTTGGCAAAAAACATCATTAAATTTCAATAGCTTATTGATTATATGAGGTATCTACATCTAAAACCGATTTTACTATGATGTTGTTGTTGTTGTTGTTGTTGTTGTTTTTCTTTCGGCTGCTCTCTTCAACGGGTCGACAGAGCAGACCTTCTGATCTGCACACAACTTTGGCACAGATTTTAGTATAGTGCAGTCTATTATTGATACTAACTACAATCATTGGATTTTTTAAATAACTTTTTTCACGTTTTAATGAATTTAAAAAAAGGGAAAAAATTGCTTTTTGTAAATGTGAGCTATACGTGTAAAACCAATTGTACTATAAACAAGTGTGTTACTGGTAGTAAGTACAAGCAGTAGATTTTTTTTAATTCAATTTCTTGTTTTTTTTAATATTTCTCAAAAAATATATCATAAACTTTCAAAAGCTTTTTGTTTACAAGGGGTACACATGTAAAACCAATTGTATTATGATCCAGTCTATTGTTGCTACTAACTACAACCATTAGATATTGCAATGTGAAAAGGCTGCTGAAATTTAATGATTATATTTATTTATATATATATATATATTTATTTATTTATATTTATTTATATATATATATAAAGAGAGAGAGCGATTAAACAAACTGAATTTATAGAAAGCTAGTGGTTTTAGTTTGTAGCAATAACAACCTGAATTATAGTACAACTTTTTAAATTTAATTTTGTAGAATTTACGAATTATAATAAAATTCTACCAAACTGTATTTTAACTCAACACATTTTTTTTGTGTGTGAAGGGCCCTATTGTTCTTCTAAGGATTATTAGAGCCCAAGCACTATGACATAAGCACTATGTTGTCATCATCTTCGCTATGATAGTGCTGATGTCTGAGTGTGAGGGCCCTATTTTTTTTCTAAGCATTTTTAAGGGCCCATGCACTATGATATCAACACGAGGATGTCATAGCTATGACGTTGTCATCATCATCATGATAATGACTGATAGTGCTGATGTCAGTGTGCCAGGGCACATCTGGGTCTTTTGGATGTCTTATCATGCTTAAAAAGCAAATAGGTTGCGAGGTGTATAAAATAATTTGTTATATAAATAATTTAAAAAATTAGCTAGGTTTTGGTAATTGGCACTTATTGGAATAGTGTCTATGTGAAATCACTCATTTAAAATGTAAGCAAACAAATAAACAGATAATCTATACTGTAGTCTAACACTGCAATATGTTTGATATGCTGCGAGGATTCCTTCTAGTAGAATTTTAAACCGGTTGTCTTGGTCGTGCATTGGAATGCGCATGCGCAGAAAGCTTGGTAGGAAATGAGTAGGATGGATTTATAGAACACCTGTAACCTGCGTTCCTCAAAGACCTAGTGTACGGTTTTATTCTGTCCACTCCAGAGTAAGAAAACGCGCTTGTTTTGAGTTTTGTACGTTTATAATAAAACCAGCTTTCCGCTTTGCGTAAACATACAAACAGCCCACAGCTCCGGCGATTATTTTTCATTCTTTCTTTTTCTTTCTTTTTTTTTTTTTTACGGTGCAGGTTTATATATTGCGAGGAGTGAAATAAAGAAACGGAAAATAATATTACTTACATTCAGTGGAAAGATAATAATACACTCCGTATGCCATGAATGCAATTGTTGCCAAATCCAGCAAAGAGCCCAGTCCTGTTCGAGTCTCCGTCATCTCGAACTAAATCCGTTAAAACACCGCCTTCTTACCGAGGAATTAAACACCTCCGTCTGTCCAAGTTTTGAGAAGCGATTAAAGCCCAGGTTTCTACCAGCACATGTTTTATACGCAGCGTCAACTGTGACGTGACAGCGGGGATGTGGACGTACGACAAGACAACTAGAGAGGTACATTTCCTGAAGAACTGTGAGTGGTGCTTGCCATGTCATAGATACAGCTGATGTCATAGCTGATGTTGGTCTCAATGTTAAGTCTATGGGACTTTTTGGAGTTGATTGCACATTCCATTCTGTGATGCTGCCAGTGACAGTTGTTTGCCCAACAAGGAACATTTTCCGGCTTAGGACAAACGATTCTCAGTGTCAAATTGTGTAGGATCAGTATGAGGATAATTCAAAATTCACTTTAGAATAAGTAACCTCTAGTACACCATAAGGCCAAACATTTATATACACCTGGAAATTGAATTTATATGTGAGTCTTTCTTAAAATGTAAGCACATGATTCTATAGATTGTCTTTGTACACTGTAGCATCACATTCTCCCTTCATTGAAATTCAAAGAACCTGTTCAAGTATAATAAGTTGCTAGGTTGATAATACGTTGCTTATACTGTACATTCAAGTGGATACTGTATAATCTAGTGAAAAAGCTGGAGTAGTGAAAAATTGGATGGTTATAACAGCAAAGGGTACAAGATCTGGAATGGAATGGGATGCTCAAAAAAAGAGATAGTGTGTATGATAATTGGTTGCTTATCCTGTATATTCAAGTCACAGAGATTTTTATTTCTATATTATTTTCTGATTGTTTCACTCTCAAGCTAAACATAGACATTATGTCAAGACTATCTTGTACTAAGTGACTATGGTTAGGACATCGTGAACTGTCTTTACAACTCTTAATCATACACTCCTCTTTGACCCCACTGTGAGAACCACTGGGTTAAATTTGAATTGGTGAAATGTATTATTTTGAATTCTTTTTATAAATGTATAATAGCTTTAACTGAGAAATTAATATTGCTGTCTAAGGAATTTTATTTAGACTAGTTCAATGACATAGAGTAACTCTGGTGTACAGTCATGTTGGAACAGGAAGGGGCGTCCCCAAACTGTTCCCATAAAGTTGGAAGCATGAAATTGTCTAGAATGTCTTGGTAGAGAATGCTAAAGCATTAAGAGTTCCTTTCACTGGAAATAAGGGGCCGAGCTCAGCTCCTGAAACCCTACACCAGTTCCAACATGACTACACACCAGTGCACAACGCAAGGTCCATATTGACATGGATGAGTGAGTTTGGTGTGGAAGAACTTGACTGGCCTGCTAATTGGGTTGAGTCCTGACCTCAAACAAATAGAACACCTTAGAGCGGAGACTGTGAGCCAGGCCTTCTTGTCCAGCATCAGTGTCTGACTTCACAAATGCACTTCTTGAAGAATGGTCAAAAATTCTTGTAAACACACTGCTAAACCTTGTGGAAAGCCTTTCCAGATGAGTTGAAGCTGGTATAGCTGTGAATGGTGTGCCAACATCATATTAATATTAAATCCTATACTTTAAGAATTGAATGTTACTTACGGTCATATGCATGTGAAGGCAGGTGAGTTAATACTTTCAGCAATATAATGTGTGTCCATATATACTGTATATATATACAGTACACTGTACCGTATATATACTGTGTCACATTGCTGCAAACCCATCCACCCTTCCATCTATTTTCTGGGTCCAGATGATGGGGCAGCAGTTCACATACCAGGTGTTCCAAGGCCAAACAAGAGATATAATCTCCCTATCTAGTCCTGGGTCTACACCGGGGCCTTCTCCCCATCAAATATGCCTGAATCACCTCCGTAGGTAGGTGATGCATCCATATCAGCTGCTCCAACCACCTCAACTGGCTCCTTTCAATGTGGAGGAGCAGCGGCAGTCAAACCCATCTCTCATAATCATTTAAGTACTGTATTTTTATTCAATACTTATAGTTTATTAGGAAGTAGACTGTGCATGATTTAAGACCTGTATAATGGTCAAATCTGCATACTTCTTCAGCAGCTGGCTCATCTTGATCAGTATCACTGTCAAACCAGGAACACTGGGTATGAGGCAAAAAATCATCACACACACACACAGGGTTTTTGTGTGTAAGTCCATCCACATCCATCATGTTTTTATGAGGTAGGAGGAACCTGAAAAGCCCAGAAGAAAACCATGCAAAGCCTGGGAGAATCTTGCAGGTTTTAACTTCCACTATTTTTTCTGCTTTCTCCTATTTACCGTAACTGTAGTGTATGTTACAGATGAGATTCATTTTTTTCTAAGAACATAACAGTAGACCTACAAACTTCAAACTTGAACAGACTTTCTTAAGTTAAAAAGTGAAATTCAGAATTGTTTTTTTTGTTGATTTATCATCTTTAATCTACATTTCTTGAGCTTGAAGATGATCTTATATATAAAGGATGAGACACCATGCCAGTCCAACACAGGACAACGCAGTCACACATTCACATTTAAAGTGGAAAGATTTTTTGGGAAGAGGGAGAAAAATTGGAGGTAACTAGTCCATTTATACGGAAGGACATATGAACCTCACCTCATACAAAAAAAATAATAAATAAATAAAAAATCCAATGCCATCCTCTGCACCACTCCAGTATCCCTTTTAAACAAACCTTTTGGTGAGGCAAAGCAGTCGTGCACCTCAGATTAATAGCGACTCAAGAACACAATTCTTTTCTAATACTTCTTAATTTACATCAATAATATTATGCACATTGCACAGAATAGCAGATGACATGCTGTTATGCAACTAGAAAATAATACAATGTAGTAAAGATGTTTTTAATATTTCTTACATTTTCATTTAAAATATTCTCATTAAAAATAACTCCCTTGTTATCACGTACAGTACAAATAATTTAACTACCACACTCTCGTCGTCAACCCCAAGGGAGATAAATTTCAAAAGGAACATGTTGTTGGACTTTCAGCTGCTCCGTCATCGACGGGTCACCACAGCGGACCATCTGATCTGCACAACAACTTGGCACAGGTTTTACGCCGGATGCCCTTTCTGATGGAAGGCAACATAATAGAATATATATATATATATATATATATACTAGAATAAAATAGTATAATTAGGAACCTCTGCTGGTTATTTTAGTTTGGTGCTCCAGGGAGAACTTCTTCTACGTAAAACTTTAAAACGGAGTGTTTTCTATTAAAAAAAGTGTTTCAAGTATATAAAACTAAAGCTAACTTCTATAAGAGAGAAAAATAGGTTCTAAGATATTTCATGTAAACCATCAATTCTCTCAATTTGTGTCTATTCGTACAGAAGTATATCAATGTTGACCAAGTGAAACACTAACACTCACAATTAATTTATTTATGTTCCTGTCGTTGTATTTGAGTCATGTTTTAACCCTGCACTTCCATGACATTCCTGAGTTTGTTAATGATATCCACCCCACTGCTCCAAGGCACCACTGTTGCTTTGAACTCTCCGGGTTTGGCTTCGTGCATCTCCTGGATCAGCCTGTGCATGGGGAAGTCACGCCGAGGAAATGCCACATCACCTGGTGCCAGTGTCAGCGACGGGCAGAAGTCGTTCGCACCGTCACCAACATACAGCACCTTTTGGTACGGCCTGCCTCCTCTTTCGTGCACCCTTTGCGCCGTGTATCGTCTCACGATTTCGGCCTTGCACATGTTCACCGGACACCGCTGGCAGTTGTGGGAATGGAAGGGACGGAGCTGAAGCTGTCCATTTTCATCAAAATGGGCTGGGTTTGTGAAGATGCGCATGAAGAGCGAGCGAAAGCCGAGGCTCTGGAACCACGTTTCGATGAACACTGTGTTGGCATCTGAAACACAAATGACCTCGAATTCATGTGGTGGGCATGACATCAGGAACTGCATCAAGGCAGGGATACCCGGGCATGGGGGAAGGCGCTCTATGGTGTTACGGATGGTTGGCGGATTGACCCCTTGTTCAGCGAGGTAGGTCAATACTCTCTGCATGTACTCATTGTACTTGCCCGGCCTATACGTGTCTTTAAGCCAGGAGGGCAGAGAACCACCGGGAGCCACTGTAACCATGGCCTCATCGCTGCACTCATCCACAAGGGTCTCATCGAAATCAAAAAAGATAAGAAAGCGCCGGTCATTTGGAGGCAGTGCTTGTGCTCTGTGGCTGTGCAAGTGGGTCTCTTCCAAGACACCTGGAGGATGTGGTGGGTTAAAACAGCAGTTGAAGACCGAGTCCCGCATCGTTAGCACCAACTTTAATAGCTGTCTTTTTAGTTCTGAGGACAAACACAAATAACACACATAAAATAAAAGATATAATTAACTACTATAACAATAGCAGGAATGTAGAAATAGTTAGAAGCGTGTATACAGCACTTTGTAGATCAATCTTCAAAAAGTGTGTGGGCTTTTCTTCTAACTGCATAATTTCTTGACTGCTTTATATTTTTTTGGATCACTTTATCATGAATAAGAAAAAATAAGATAAAAGAAAAACATTAAATACAAATATAAAACTAATAAATGCATACATTTTAAGAAGTATAATGTTCTAAACAAAGGTATAGCTACATCATTTTTGGATTTCTGTATTATTTGCAAATTTCTTTTAAAAAAAAACAAAAAAAACAGACTATATTGATTTCTGCGAATTTCCTGAACCCATTACACTATTACAATGGAAATGGGCTCCGACCAGCCAGGTTATGCAATATGTAAAAACAAAAATGCTAAAATATTACTGTTATATCATTTGAAAATTACTGTCATTACAAAACATCAACAAAATGGAGAACTGGGGGAAAAAATCTAATGAAGCAACTTCATGTGAAACTGCATTGTCTGTTAAAAGAGAAGATTTTAACACTTATTTGTGATAAACATTTAGAAAATATTTATTAATATATAATATATATATATATATATATATATATATATATATATATGCGTTTGCGTGTCTATATACACACACACGCACACACACACACAAAGATTAAACCTTTCATGCTTATGACTGCAGTTTTTTTCAGTGTTTTTAGACTTTCCCAATAACTGACTGTTTAATAATGCTAATTAAAACAATTAAATAATAGTTTAAATCTAATAAAGAGTTAAATGATTCTTCGTTACGAAAAACAACAACTGTTTTTATTCTATCTTCTGCATTATATTAACCACAGTGAATTAGCTGTTACTATGGAAACGACAAGGCAGCCTGAAACAGCATTAATATAAACCGTGCAGCTGCAACTCCTGTCACCTTTCTAGAAAATTAATAATTAATAAAAACAAATTTTTGAATTTTAATTAAGGCATAATGTTTTATACAAACTACATGACCTTCAGCGAAAGAACCAGGGCTGTGTCCTAGAGCATATTGTACTGAAAACCGAGTTTAAACAGCTTTTGTTTTGCGCTAAATTTTAATTAGTTACAAATCCGTAGTGGACGCCGAACGTAAAAAAATAAAAATAAAAACCATACCTGAAGAATGTAAAAATAAAGACACTGTGTGCTGAGTTTTGTCTGTTTTCAGATCCCGTTTAGCTGTCTGAATGAAGCGCGCGCCTCTGTGCGCTCGAACATCCTCGCGCAGCTGCACGCGCTTTATGAGTTCAGCGAGGCAGCTCCGCCCCCTGAGCGCTGATCCACACTAATCAACAGACATGATGTGAGAACTGAATGTTAAGCGCACGTGCCTAAAAATAAGCTTAAACATAACAGCAAGCAACGATGAGCGGACCCAGGTACCTGTGCCATCGCCGCGCGGGCGCACCAGAAAGACAGTGGACGCGGTGAGCGCATGCGTTTAAAGGGGAAACACCAATACCATTATGACATCATTTTAGAACTCTATGCTGCCTTGGCACATTATATTACTCCCAGTAAATTAGCTGTTACTATGGAAACGGAAAGATGGCCTAATATAAACTGTGCAGCTGTACCATCTGTTGTGAATATCAATAAACAAATTATTGTTGATTGCACAAACCCCAAAGCCCAAACTCCAGCCACAGAATGCAGTGCCGAGCCCAAGCCCAGATCAAATGTGAGGGTTGCTCAGGAAGGGTGTCCGGGTGGAAAGACCTTTGCCAAGTTGTTGTGCAGATTGGATGGTCCGCTGTGGCGACCCCTCGACAGGAGCGGGCAAATGACCAACAGTATGCTGCCTTGAAATGTGGAATGAAGCAGTTAGTAGAAAGCCACAGCTTTCAAGGGAACTTTATGTCATTGGGCAGATTCCTCCTGCTGGGTTTTCTGATCATTTGATGAGGTTATGTCATATTTTCATTGCCAATATCAAACAGAGCTCAGTGTCTTGAAATCATATTGGCCTGGTTTGATGGCGATTGTATAAATGAGCTATGCAGCAAAACTTTGTGTGAAGGCACTGTTTCACGTTCAGGGCCCAGCCGCTCAGTTGTTCTAATAGCAGGAGATGTCAACCTATTTGCTGATTTTCATGACTTTTTGAGCATGTTAAGCCCCGGATGCTGGAACAACAAACACCACACTATGATGTCATTTATCAGGAAGTCAATACTATTGTGACATATAACCTATGTAATTATATATAACTAAGGAATTAGCCACTTTTTGGGATAAGTTAAAGGCCTCGCCACAGCCGAACCACTTCCCTTCGCAATTTTGCATCCTCAATTTATTGAGATTACATTGGCCTGGTTTGGTTTGGTGTCGATCATATACATCCCCTAGGAGGTGCATATGCATTTCCATTGGGTGCGTTTTGCAAACAACCCAAAATAACTGTCTTCCTGTTCAGAAGAGAAGCGCTGATAAACTTAATGGAAATTTTATTTGGTTTTGTCTCAGTCTGCAATATCATCCAAGGCTGTATCATAATTTTCTTAAACAATCAATCCTTGATTATCGTCTATATCGCTGTATTCTGTATACAGTGTTGCAATGGTCTGGAGCCAATCCCATGAGGCGGGGTACACCATGGATGGGATGCCAATTCATTGGCATTGGACTCTCAGACATTCATTCACACTAGAAACTGGAGTGCCCAGAGGACACAGGGAGAACATGCAAACTTCATGCGCACAGACCCAAGGCAAGCCACCGTCCTGCCCACGTCCTACATGCCACCTGTCACATCGAGCAACGAAAGCAGGCTACAAAATTTCTATCTCTATGTGGAATTAAGGCAAAACCTTGGCATACAAATTTGTTCTGGAGGCAAGTTTTTAAGGCGAAAATTGTATTGTGAATGTAAATGCACATAATCCGTTCCAGCCACCCAAAAATATTACCAATGTTTTATATTACTAATGTAAAAAATGCACAGAAAAATAACGTCGCTTTTGAACGCAACAAAAATATATAGTTATAGATATACAAAAAGTTATTCAAGGAAGGAACACAGATGAACCGGTGACAGGGTCATGGGCAGCCAATGCGCACTGATGCACATGTGGAGCAAGGGCTGGCTCATGTAGTCCAATCCAATAAAAGAGCTAATGTAGCTCTAATTGCTGAAGAAATAAATTCTGGTTCCGATAGAAAGGGGTCAGAACACAGTACATTGCAGTTTGTCATGTATGGGGCTGTATAGTGGCAGAACGGTAAGGGTGCCCATGCTGACCCATGGCCACCAACAAAAGCATCTATGCTGGGTATGTGAGCATGAGAACTGGACCATGGAACAATCAAAAAGGTGTCTGATAAATGATGTTTTCCTTTTACATCATGTGGATGGCCGGGTGAATGCGTGTTTGTTGTTCTGTGAAAAAGATGGCACCAGGATGCACTATGGGAAGATGGAAAGCCGGTGGAGGCAGCATGATAAAATATACAGTACATGTATATTATGGACCTCCACCCCTGTATCTTTTCATCTTACTTTTTTTGTAATAGTAATGAATAATTATGATTTTTCATGTTTAATTGTTTAAACAAGGTTCTTGTCTGCTAGCGATAGATATATTTTTTCCATCCAAGGGATTAAAGATTACCTTTTTCCAAAACAAAGCAATCAAGCACCTTGCATGAACAAAACATTAACTGCATTAACTGTAGTGGATCCATTAGAGATGATGTACAGGAGTCCAGTCAGGCAAGACTTGGCTACTCAGGTGTTTTCATGGTCACATGTGTACAGTATGTACAACATGACTGAAGCTGGTTAGATCTGATGCCTTTTTCAGTTATTTAGATATAGAAATTATACTAGACCTCTTTAAAGTTATATAAAGATCTTAGTAAAGACAGAAAGTAGGGCATCAACGCAGAAATTTTTTACCATTTCTTCTGAGATGTTAAATGGTGGACAGGGAGGGCTAGAGTGGAGCAGCACTCACGCTGAATAGCACTCACTTTAACAGCGGAAGTCATGTCATAAAAACATTGGAAAACACAGCAATGTTCAATAGTGAACTTATAAGCATTTTCACACAATGTGAAGACAACTTGGAACTAAACAGCTGTGTGGCCATAAAAAAAAAAAAAACTAATCAAAGAAAAAAGGCTTCAATTTGTTACAGAGCATAAAGACTGTGCTAATTCAGATCGACCTTATTTCAGAGTGATTGGTTTGTCAGGGTAAGAAGGGAAGCACATGAAGCAATGCATATTCATATTCCAGGACTCAAAGTAAGAAAGAGTGGTTCTGGGAGCACAAGGAATCACTTTTGCATGGGACATTATTATTATTAATAATATTATAATATTATTATATTTATATATAATATTAATAATATTATTAATAATAATAATAATAACCCTTTCTCTCATTCCGATAATTTTTTTTGGTTAAGGTCTGAACAATGTACCAAATTGTCAAATTGTGTAGCTTGACCGTGTGTCAAGTAGTACATGGATCACAAGCACTGGGAAATGTACTAGTTTTCTTTTAACATAAAACTATGTTAAAACAACACCAAAAGCAACAACCAAAGTAAAAAGAATAATACAACATTTAGATGAATATGGAGATAAAAACTACCGCGTTAATTTTTATTTTATCTTATCTTTGCTTGGTATGTTCTTCTGTAGCCGTTTCTACCTCCTCTCCTCCTTGTCTGCAGCGACTCTCTCTAATAACCAGCAATTTGACTAGTTATTTTAGGAACAGGCCTAAGAGCACAGAATATGCCCTTAAATTAGTTACAGTATCATTACCAACGCACCCGACACACATGTTCTGACTTTAGGAAATGCAGAAACTAGAGACCATAGTAAAAGATCCAGAACAATGTTTTTTAACTGTATAAGTGTATTTATGCCATAATGTAAACTAAGACAAATGCTTTGCTGAGGGAACTTTTTTTTCAGACTGGTATGGACTCTTTAATCAACATTTAGTTAGGGCTGTAACAAGCAATCATGGATGTATCATGGATGTATCACTCCCCCTCTGATCTTGTGTGTGCACTGAAAGCCCATATAGGAAACGTCCCTATGATTATATTGGAGACATTGATGCGTCTTACAAAAGCTGTGACAGAGATGCTTATGATTTAACCAAAGGTTTTGAGTACATGATAACGGACAACAGTTTACACAACATATCTAAAGAAACTAAAAAGATCAGGTCCACGAACAAACAAAGCAAGAACAAAGACAACCATGATCACTGCTGTGTTCCTCCAATGGACAAACCTAAGAGACTTGAAGAGCAGGAACACTAATAATTAAACACACACCAAACATCATTTTGCTCAATACAAAAGCCATAGGTATCAGCCTACGTAGCTGAGCGTTACTTTCTTAGACACATGTACATTATATAAGCGAAAGTATGTGGACACCATCAACCCCATCTGTGGTTCTTCACCAAACTGTTTCGACAAATTTGAAAAGCACACACTTCTATAGAATGTGTTTCATTGTACATTTTCTTCATTGGAACTAAGAGGCTCAAACTTGTTCCAGCATCAAAATACCCCATGTGAGGTTCATAATGACATGGTTTGTCAAAGTTGGACCCAGTCCTGACCTCAATCCCACTGAACACCTCTGAGATGAAATTATAAATCAGTGCATGATCACACCAATGCTCTTGTAGCAGCATGACCAAAAAAGAAATCCCTCCATCTATGCCCTAAAAGTTAGGAGAAGCTTTTGCAGGGTGGAGTTTATTATAACAAAATCAGACTAAATCTAGAATGGGGTGTTCAACAAACATTAGGTTTCCACATACATTTGGACATATAGTGCATGTGTGGAATTGCATTTTAATACAGATTTTAAAATGCAAGCATCTTATATCGGGATGAGGCATGCAACATTTAAGTTTAAAGCATTATTAGTTTTCAGAACTAAATACAGCAGAAATTTGACCATGTATAAAGCCACCTACCTAGGCAACCCAATTTTTTTTTATTGAGACATTTTGTTTGGATATTTCTTAATCCATCTGAACACCAAAATAGTTGTAATAAATGCAATACGATTATTGGCCTGATGTCAAATGTGCAACTGTTAGTACATCGCTGCAAGAAAGGGAAATGGTGAACTCCTTTGGTGATGAAACCTGGTCAAAATATTTTTTCTTAAGCGTGTTTTCCACATCGAAGGAAAAACCAATGAGTCAATACACCTGACTCTCCGTGTAAAGCTTACACAATCTATAAGAAAAGGCACTTAGATGCAACTTGTGTACCGTCCTTTGACCCACTTTCACAATAAGCGTTTTGTAACCCTGCTGAAGACCTACTGAATTGTACTTTTCACTTCTTCAGTCTAGCCCATAAACAGGCACACTTTCTTTAGACAGCAGTATTTCTAGGCTTGGCTGATTTCTTTTAAGCTGCATCATCATTGTTTATTACAACATTGCACTGAGTGTTTTTAACCACAAAAAACGGAGGGGTTGTACCATGCATACAGCAGCAATACACAAATTCAACTGTAAATATTTAGTAAATAATTAAAGTCAGAATTCTATTTTTTTTCTTTTTAATGTCAAAATTGTGAGAAACCGTCCAAATTCTAAGATGAAAAGGCTGAATTTAGAGAAAAAAAAAATCTGAATTTTGAGAAAGTCAGTTATGAGATCAAAGTCAGAATCCTGATTTTTTTTCTTTCCAGTGTCAGAACTGAGAGAAAAAGTCATAATTCTGAGATTAAAGTTAGAATCTTGAGAAAAAAAGTCAGAATTGTGAGAAAACATCAGAATTCTCAGGAAAAAGTCAGAATTATGAGATTAAAATCAGAATTTGTTTTTTCCCCTCTTTTTAATGTCAGAATTGTGGTAAAAAACATCAGAATTCTAAGATTAAAGTCAGAATTTAGAGAAAAAATTCTGAAATTTAAGAAAGTCAAAATTATGAGATCAAAGTCAGAATTCTGATTTTTTTTTTTCTTTTTTCCATTGTCAGAACTGAGAGAAAGAGTCAGAATTCTGAGATTTAAGTCAGAATTTTGAGGGAAAAAATAATGAGTCGCAGTTTAAGAAAAAAGGTCAGAACATTTTATGGTGGCTCGTAGACAGGAGGTGAAAAGTCTTTAAGCGAAACCTGACAAAACCTTATTATTATTTAGCACCACAAATCTGGAGGAACTTAGTTTCATTTCACCATGTACCATCTCGGTGTGTGCGCGCATTCATGTATGCTAAAGAGGGCAGATAGCTTTTTCCTCCGAGTGTGCAACGCTGCCATGTGATGCAGCATAAACAGTAGTTAAAAAACACATGGGTGGCTGGCTTCATGTGTTTCACAGAGGGCATGATTTAACCTTCACTCTTACTGGTTGCTAGCTGGTGTATAAAGGAGAGCTGACGGGAGAGTGGGAACAGAGAGGAAGGGGGACATATGTTTAGTTCATACAGATATTGAGTGCTGTACTAACATTTATTGATGCTTGTGCAATTATTATGGGTTCTTTTTCCGTAACGATTAGACAAACTAGGTGATCTAATTTTCCTTTGAGCAAACCATATTTTGGAAAATAACTGATGCAATTTGCATCTATTCTCTTCTGACATTGATTTAAAATAACACGTACACTGTATGTCAATCCATAAGTGTGAACAGCACTTAATCTTGCTAATGTATCACAGTTCAGTATTATAATACTGCTGCTTTTAATCACTTACCTCATGTGCGTTTGCTGGATTCAGAGTGATAAGTCAAACTAAAAATTCTTTGAAGGAAGTAATATTTTGCTGATCTAATCAGTCCTCTAACCTCGCCACAATCACGTGCAAGAGCGGTGCTTCTGTGGACTAGACAGAACACGGTCAAAGGGGTCAAAGGTGAGACAAACAGGAGCTGGACTGATGATAACCACACAAGTATATCCTAAATATAAGACAAACTTCAAACAAAAGTCATTTAAAATAAATGATGACTAACAAAGTTATAAATGTGGCTACTGATTTTGTTTTACTTCCTAAAGTTATCAGAAAGTATGTTAAATGAGCATTATAAAAAAAAGGCCTGTGAGTAATACACGTCTGTCATCCCTTTCAATACACAACCAAAAAAACAAAAAAACAAAAACAAAAACAAAAAAAAAAGCAGTTGGATATTGGCGAAGCCACACATCTGAGTACCATACAGTGATACAATCACACGCTGCTGCTACACTCCAGTTGTGGAAACGGAGGAGGGTTGTCTCCACGGCTTTAAATCGCTCCAGAGTATAGTTTAAAACATCATTTCTTCGCTTGAAATGTTCACGTAGAAAGTGCATTCTATCAACCAAAAGAAAACATCAGAAAACAGAAAGGTTCGACTTGACTGACAAACATCTCCTCCTGAAGGATAAAATAAATGAAGCTCTCTGATAGTTAAAAACCTTTAGACATGATTCCTCCTTTTCCAAAGGCTTATCTCTCTCTCTCTCTCTCTCTCTCTCTCTCACACACACACACACACACTCTAACTTGCTAAACATAATTTACAAAGTCTTGTCAGTTTCATTTCAAATCTGTAATGCAGCAGTAAAGTGCAGAGAACAGATAAACAAAATAGACTTTGAACACACACACACACACACACACACACACACACACACACACACACACACACATACATACATGATGGTCATGTAAAAGACAGAGAAGCAGCTTTCATGGCCAGCACCACCCGAGGTGTAATGACAGTTACAAGTTCACGGTCACACACTCACTGCTGCACACTACAGCGCCCTAACCACACATTCATCCGAATAATCAAATACAAATAAACCTCTTTTTAAGCCTATTAATACACACACACAAAAAAATTCCTCTTAAAAACAGTAATGTTTGCAAATAAGAATATGTGATAAGTAAGTTAGATCATACAGAACGTAATTAATGAATTATGGCGTTTTCTTTTTTTCTTTTTCTTTTAAAGTCCCTTATGACACACAATCATCTTTCAACAGTCACTTTTATCTTAAAACATTTTTTTTTGTCTAAATACATCCAAAAGTCCTCGTCCAGAGCATACACTCCCAAAGCCATCGCCCCCCCCCCCCCCAAAAAAAAAAGTAAAAAAAAAAAAAAGTTTAAAAAAAAAGGATTCAATACCTCACAATAAATTTGACAACAACAATAAAACAAGCGTATGTGAGTGCGTTACATTATCTACGAATTTAAGTGCCGGACAGTCTGCATGTGTAACTACACATGCGCAAACACACACACACACGTTTATGTCAAATGTGTACTTTCATATAGAGAAGGCTAGACTGCATTATTTAAAAGTGAATTTAGAGCCTTTTTTTTTTTTTTTTAACAAGTGATTGTGTTGAACCCGTAGAACCCTGGCAGCAGCAGCTGGATACGTTACAAAAGACTAAAAGACAGACTGAGACAGAATGAGATGAGCGACAGACAGACGGGATAAAATGCGACAGGAAGAGACAGGGGTTAGCTAATAAGTTGTACAAGGGAGCGTACAAAGAGTGTGTGTGTGTGTGTGTGTGGGAGAGACGAGAGACACAGGGAGGGACGGTGATAGTGAGCGGAGCGAGACATGGAGACAAAGTGACAAAAGTCACAGAATGCGTGAGAGACAGAGTGTGTCCAGTCACACACAGTGGCATGTTACTGTCATTGTGATATAAGTGGAATTTTTTTCTTTTTCCTAATCTGTCGATGAACTGTAAAATAATGCTATTATTATTATTATTATTATTTGAAAGAAGGTTCACTGAGGTCACCCGGCTTGGACTTCCTCTCTGCTCACATGACCCGCTTCAGAGCAAGGAGATGCACAGTCAGCACTTACATATATGCCTCTCTATACCACGCACACACACGCAAATGTTTTTGCTGAGCTTTTCTCATCCCCCCCAAACACACTTTCTGTGTGTGTGTGTGTGTGTGTGTGTGTGTGTGTGTGTGTGATTACAATCAGTTCGATTAGTTCTTAATGCTGCTGTGCGGAGCCTGGCCGCAGGTACGCGTCCTCGTGGATGCAGTGGTTGATCGGCTCGCTTTTAAAAAGCGCAGGGGGGGACGGCAGGAGAGAGGGCGGCACGGACTGGTGCGAAGAGGCGTGGCTCGT
>JAQMYI010000008.1:8092269-8102616 GCA_030014275.1 Clariallabes melas
TTTACTTTTACTTGAGTAGATTTTTATAAGGGTAACTTTACTTGTACTTCAGTAAAAGTTCACTAAAGTAACAGTACAAAATTTTATTACTCTTTCCACCTCTGGTTACAGCATCACCTGGGAATCGAACTCACGATCTCCGGATGATGGGGCAAGCACTTTACCACTGCGCCACTTGGATTGTTAATAATCAAAAATATTTTACATAAAGTATTTGTTTACGGAAATAGCCTGGATTTTTTATTTTAAAAAATTGCACATTATACAATACTATACTATTACTACGTATTACTATTTTAATTCACAATCGTATCGAAATACTTGATGTAATTTTTATTTTATACGATTTTCTTGACATCTCCATTGTTGGTAAAGAGTTGGTGAGGTTTACAAGATCTCACTGATGAACGATATCAATCAGGAGATACAGGGGTATGAAAGTATTTTCAGCACATCAGATCAGTACTTTGGAAGCACATAAATGGCCATCATTAAAAAGTGGACACGAGGAGAGGATAAAATCTTTCCTGGGAGGCTTCCAAGATGCCTACAGCAACTTTAAACAAACTTGAGGGATATCTGATGAGTTCCTGCATCTGAATGAGAACAATTTCTTATATTGTTCACATGTCTGAGCTGTTGGGTAGGTTCGCTTCAGAAAACAAATAAAAAACCCCAACATTAAAGTCTGCACACATTTTGCCAAAACATGGGTTAGTCTGATGAAACAAATGAAGGCAGAAAATTTTCTGAATATTTCGAAAAGACATGGTTGGAGCAAAAACAAGACAGCTTATCACTCAAAGCACACCATACCTGACCACAGGGGAAGCACGGTGGTGGCAGTATCTTACTATGGATCTGTTTTTCTTCAGCTCAAACTGGCGCTCTACTGAGGCACAAAAACCTGCAGGCCTCTGTTAGACAGCAGAATATGAAGAAAGGTTCACATACTAGAGTTTAATGACAACCCAAAGCACAAATCAAAAACAACAAAGTAATGGCTTCAAAAGAAGATCTTTGATCAACTTGATATTTTTTCTCTCTCATATATGGAGGACTTTTGCAAGAAAGAATGGAAGAAAAAATTGCCAAATCAGCATGTTCAAAGTTGGTAGTCTCTAAGTCTGAAATGTTATTTCCTGTATTTTAAGGAAAATAAGATTTAACGAAGCTTTAGTTAAAGGGTGGGGGGGGACCACTTGTCCCCCCCGAATATTGTAATTAAAATAAAAACAAAAAAAGTCCCCTAAAATGTTTGGTTTCACTTTGATTTAGTTCGCTGCCCACATTAAAGGTGAGTCATTTTTTTTTTTACCTCGTAAAAACCCTGCGATTTTAACAGGGGCGTATAAATTTTTCTATGTCCGCTGGAGCTCTGGATGATATACGCTGATCTGTAGGTGGTGAATGCGGCATTCAAAAACACCTCCAGGCCTACAGGAAGGAAAGTGTCTCTGACAGCACATCTACAGTAGCTAACAACAGAATGTAGAATAAAAACCCTGTGCTTCAGAATAAACCCCATCGAGAATCACACCAGTGTAAGCTTGACCGGAGAGATAATGTCTCATTTTAATCGTGTTATGCCCCAACGCACGACTTTTGTTTCATTATAAGCTGCTGAGAGTCTGAATGGTTCATTCATTGTATCATTATTAAGTTTCAATGACTGTCCTTTTATAACGGTGACGACTTCTAAAGCAACGCTTATCTTTAGTGTATCATTATCATTAAAAAATTTTTTTTTTTACACCATTAGAGCATCACTTCCTGAAACCCTGAGTCAAATTTTTGGTCTCTAAACTTCTTAAGTTGGATTTTTTATTAATGTTGTTATTGATGTTGCTATAAACAAAAGCTTTTAGAAACTATCAGAACAATCAGCTATTAAAAAAAAAAAAAAAAAAAAAAAAACTTATACACCAATTATACAGCCAAAACATTATGACAACTGACAGGGAGTAAAGGGAGTAGCAGGAAAAATGGGCAAGTGTGAGGATTTGAACGACGTTTTCGAGCAACTCGAAAACTGCAGCTGTTGTGCTATTAACCGTCAGCAGTGGACAGGACATACTACAGAAATTTTTTTTATTCTTATTTGTATTGTGATTTTTTTGGGGTGGCAATTAATGTTTTGCAATTCCAAACTCAAATTATTTTTTTTCCATTTATATATTTACATTTATAAATATATATAAATTTTGAAATACGAGCCCGCTTCCGGAACAAATTCTGTCGTATCGTAATCCAACGTTGTATATGGAACCTTGGATTACGAGCATAATTTGTAAAACACATTCGTAAATCAAATTTCTCCATAATAAATAATGGAAACTCAAATTATTCGTTCCATGGTCCAGAAAAAAAAATACATAAAAATTATTAATACAAAATATAAAGTAAAAATAAAAGAATTAACCTGCACCTGCAGGTGCTGTGTGTGTGTGAGAAGCTAAAGTAAGAGGAGAGGAGGAATCAGACCCTCCCCTCTCCCTCTTCTCATCTTACACTGTAACACTTCTTCCCCTCTTATTTGAGCTTCACAAACGCACACGCATACACATTAACGGAATAAACGGAAAGACGTTTTATCGGAATAATTAGCAAGGAACATCGCTAATAACTCTTGTGTGAGCGCACGCTAACGGAATCACTGCTGTAAAGTAAAACAAACAAATTAAACCTGCACTTTACCACTGAAAAGAATCGCGACAGAGCAGTGTTTCTGTGTAGAGAAGAGTGTGTGTGTGTGTGTGTGTGTGTGTGTGTGTGTGTGTGTGTATATAAAGGCGAGAGGAGGAGGTGTGTGTGTGAAGGGGCACGGTGTCCAATGCCGCGGGTGCGCACACAGACGCAAACTGCAGCCTGATACAGAGAGGATCTTTTACTTTACATGCGGGCATTCACGTGTATCATTAGAAACAGTAAACGCGTGCTGTACACACACACATACAAACACAAAATAAAAGATGTTTTACACGTACACACGTGGTCACAGTGTTATAGTAAACAGTACACGCGTACACGGATGTTGATTATACCAGTAAGAGACGAGCACTAAGACCCAGCAGGGGAGACGATTACCCACAATTCCGCAGAGCAAGAGAGAGAAAAACCGGTGGCTCAGTTGTAATCACGTGACGCTCGGCGTCAAAACAAGAAGCGCATGCGTGATACATGATACTCGTAAACCAAAACTTGTTCGTTTTCCAAGTAAAAATTTATTAAAAATCTTTGCTCGTCTTGCGGAACACTCGCAAACCGCGTTACTCGCAATCTGAGGTTTCACACACACACACACACACACACACATACACACTACCAGTCAAAATTTGGACATGCCTTTTCATTCCATGATCTTTCCTGATTTTTATTTCTTTCTACATTATTTCGAATTATTTGTATATATTTCTACATTAATATTTATAATAGTCTCCTTTGAACAGTTGATATTGAGGTGTATGCTTTATAAAATATGCTATATAAATCCTTCATAATGGCTCTAATCTAAAATGTTGTTTGATAATTGGTGATTTCAGAGGCTGGTAACTCTAAATGAAGCAGAGGTAAGTTCTGGTCTTACTTTCCTGGGAAGGTCTTCATGTTTCATCATGGTGCTTGATGGGTTTTGCAAATGCACTTGACGATACTGTTCCTGCAAGTTCCGGAACAGCTGACCTTCGTGTCTTAAAATAACAACTGACTGTTGTTGTTATGCAATTACCTAATGCCATATGTGTTATTTCATAGGTTTGAAATCTTCGTTATTGTTCTAGAATGTAGAAAACAAATCACTAAACAAACATGGAATTAGAAGGCGTGTCCAGAGTTTTTACTGGCACTGTAAATATTAGCATCCGAAGTGGTAAAATGTTGCGGCTCCGCTTTAATCCTAAACAATTTACACACTGACATGCAGCACCGTGTGTGGTAGGAGGGAATTATTTGAATAAAAAAAAAAAAAATTATAAAATAATATAATTAATATAATATTAATACTGTTACCATATTATCATAATATTATCATATATATTGATATATAAAGTATAACAATACTTTGTATAGAAATCTAATCAGCGCCTAAGAATCGCGATATCATGGTATCGGCTGATCCCTGGTGGTTCTCATCCCTAAAAGCCAGAATGACTTATGAGAAGGCGGCAATCCGGCTGAGGCAGTGTGTTGCTTTGGCCAGTGTTCTGCTGGGAAACCTTACGTTCATGTGGATGTTACTTTGACACGAACCACCTACCTAAACACTGCTACAGAGCAAGGACCCATCCTCATGGAGACAGTATTCTCTGATGGCAGCAGTTTCAGTCTCAGCTCCAGTCTCAGCAGGATAAGGCGTCCAGTCACACGGCAAGAATGGTTCAGGAATGGTTTGAGGAACAACTGAGTTCAAAGTGTTGAATTTGCCTCCAAATTCCCCCTATCTCCATCCAACCGAGGGTCTGTAGACAACTGTCCTGGACACACAAGTCCGATGCGACTTAAAGGATCGGATACTCACGGCTTGGTGACGGGGATACCATAGCACACCTTCAGAGGTTTAGTTGAGGCCAGGCCTCTAAGGCAGCAAAAGTGGGACCTAGTCATTATTAGACGGGTGGTCACAATGTTATGGCTGATACTGGTGTAACATCAACATTATCATCAGGTGTGAAGGTTGCCTTTAATATCCAACTAATAATAATACTACTTGCACAAGTACAAGCACTCAAATTTAAGATTATGATTAAGATTATGTTGGCGTTTCACGGCACCTTCAGATCTTGCAGCAGTTCATCGCTGCTAGGCCCTGAGAACGCACGTCGCCAGGAAATCGGCAGACAAATCGAAACCAATATTCTTGAATGTATATAGTAAGTATAGTAATAGTAAGTATACCTAAGCTTCAGTTGGCAGTTATGTGATTCACAAACGCACTAAAACCACAGCTTTCAATATGAATACGTCCTGTGGAACTGAGTGCGTAGCGGTCGATATGTGTATGTTTTCAAGGAATGATTTAATGAGAAATTACACCGTCGGTACATCGCGCTCGTTTAAAGAACAAGCGACAAGGCGCGGGTGACTTTCTACAGCCATCCCACTGACCTTGAGCAGGCAGTAGTCCAGCGGGTAGATGCTGAAAGGCGGTAAACAACAACTGTTGATCAACATGGCAAAGGAAGAAAAACAGCTCAGAGTAACCACGCTCTACCTTTAACGGTCTCAGGCTTTACTTCCTGAGTCACAGTCTCATCTTTGAGTGTGTGTGTGTGAGAGTAAGTGAGTGTGTGTGTTTATGTGCGCGTGTGTTTTGCATGCCCACCTGCAAACGCGTCTTAAGCAAAGCATGCTTCGATGGTTATGCATCAGCAAAATTCGGCATTAATCCAAACAAAGGCATCGTAATCAGACCGATGGGTGTTGAGAAAAACAAAAACACTGTACACACTCCCACATACACCCACACCTATATACAGACACACTCTGCTACCTTTCTTCCTGCCCTCTCTGCAACTTTCTGAGAAACGGCATATGCACTGTGAGACCACACAACGGGTGCACAAGCAGTAATATCAATGTGTTTATTTGCGTGCTACACTGTAGAATGTAGTAAAATCGGTTGGGTTTTTGATATTCGCAACAACATGCAGACGGCCACATTTCAGGAACACCTTACAGGTCCTGATTTGCTCTGATTTACTCTCAAAACAGCTTCAATTACTCGTGACATGAAATCCGTCAAGATTTTTAGAAACGTTTCTTTGACGACTGGTAACAGAACAGGGACGACCTTTACTTCACTTGTCATGTTCATGGCACCACAAGTTTGAGATGACTAGTGCTTCATCATGCCAGAAATAGCCATTATAAACAGATGTAGGTATGATGTTACGTTTAAATCATGCTCAACTGGTATTAATGGGCCTAAAGACCAAAGACACTCCACACATCATTACACTACCACCACCAGCCTGAAATACTGATACAAATTCCAGTTCACACTGTTATTCATTGAGCCTCTACAGAAATTCAGATTCACCAGAACAAGCAACTATTTATTATTTTTAATAAACCTCTGTAACCTGTAGCTTCTGACTTGTGTTTTACTTTGCTGACAGGAGAACTCGATGTGGTCTTTTACTCTTGTACTGTAGCTCATCCACCTCAATGTCAGACGTGCATCCTGACACGCTTCTTTTCTGCTCATTAGATTTGTAAAAACAATGATCACTTGAGGAAACTCTGTCTGGTTATCTCAAACCAGACAGACGGTTTCCTCTGACTACTCAGATCAAGTTGCAGTCAAATTATTCGCAGTACTCAATTTTTTCACTCTTTTTTTATTATGAAATTAACATTTTTTAATTTGTTATTAATAACTTTTCAGCATAAGTTTAAGGCATCTTCACAGCTGACCCGTTTGAGATATCAAAAATTCCTCCGCAATTCTGCATCCTCAGTGTCTTTAGATCACATCGGCCCAATTTGGTGGCGATCGTATAAATTTCATAGGAGGAGTATATCAAAATCCATCGGGTGCGTTTTTGCAAACGACCCAAAATAACTTCTTGTTGAGTTGAGCCCAGGACATGCAGTGCGAAAGTTCGCCTCAATGAGCTCTAAATGTGTACCGAGTTTTGTGTGCAAGTGTGTATGAGATATGCAGCAAAGTCTCGTGTGGGGGGGCCCCTGAGGGCCCCGGGCTATGCAACTCTCAGGCATCCTAATGGCAGCAGATTCCAACCTGTCTGCTAATTTGCATGAGTTTTTGAGCATGTTAAGACTCCAAAAAGTTCAAAAGGGTGGGGAAAAAATAATTCTTAGGAAAACAAGAGGGTCCTGCGCACCCTATAGTGCTTGGGCCCAAAATACAGGATATTGAAAATATATATATAGCTGTACAAAATATAGACAATAATGTATGGAAAATATGTGCAAAAGTGTGCAAAATGAAATGAAATGTCCAGAACCGCAATTTTGTGCAAGTTCTGGAAACTGTTGAACATGAAAATCCCAGTACAGGTGCATGGGTGTTCCTATTAAACTGGCTTATAAGAATTTGTAAGCCAGTTAAATGAAAGCTGATTTCGACCATCTCTGCTTCAGTTCAATTCTAATTCTATACCACGTTTAACTCTTTGTGGAAAAGAAAAAAATCGTTAATCTTCGCTGAATTAGGCACTATTTTAAATGGCGGACCATGGTCCAGGCCCGGAATGTTCCATCCAGACCCTGATGCTTTTGTGAAACACAACAATAATTAATCTAGCGCTTTTTTTTTCTTCTCAAAACCACCATTATGAGACAAAGCAAAGGTCAAAAGAGCAGAAATATTTGCAGCAGTCTGAGGTTAGGGCGTGTACAATACCCGAACTGTGAGCGCAGTATGACGGAGCAACCAGAGTCCTCTCACATTCATTTGCTGCACGTGCAAATGAAAATTCACTAAAGATTGAAAAATACAAAGAAATATACAAGTCCGAAGTTTAAATTATCCACATGTTTAGCATAGTTACTGAAAATGTACAAATTTTATATAAGAAATGCAATGGAAAATCTTAAACGGTTAATTTTTATCGACTTACAGAGAGACTGCATATATAGAGATCAGAATCCGAACACAAAAACTCAGCTCGAAGAAATTTTTATTGAGCGGGGCTTCGTAAATATTTTTATTCAGTACCTCTGTTCTAGCAAATTGTCACGTCCTGGGATGAGCACAAAACGAACATGGTTTAATTAAAAATTTTTAAAGCAATTTTTCGTACCGATCTACAGTATCCAGGTGAAATGATCAACTGATGAAAGGGTGTGAACAGATCACTCAATAATGAGCAAATCATTTGCTATTATTAGCCAATTAATGTGATTGTGAAACTGTTCCAAAGACATCTTTCATCTTCTGTAACCTACTTATGTTGTGTTTCACAACAGTGTGCAGTTTGCAAGAAGTACATGCTATTTCTAAATTATTATACATGGCTCTTACAACATCACTGTCTGTCACTGAGGTTCCCTAGAACCACCCCTGCACTTGAACGGCCACATGCAAGCTTATCGTAGCGCAGGAACGTAGCACATTGATCTTCTGAATCTGCAAACCTGCTTCTAACATCAGCAGGGTCTGTAATGGTGTGTCTCGGTGCGTACACATGAGAACAGAAACCTGAGCTGTGGCAGATGGTTCATTCTGCAAGAAACCGAAGTTTTGTGGTTTTGATAAAACGTGACATTAACAGCAGACCTCATGGCCCTATGACATGAGAAGAACTTGTGCACGGTAAGAGAGTTTGATTCAAATCGACGTTATGGGCATTTTCATTTTTTCACCTATTTATTTGCACCTCCGGCTCCATCGTAGCTAATTTGGTGTTAAGATGGATTATTCTGAAAACTGGCAAATTCTACTAGGAATGAATGCCGGAGCTTAAAAGAGATGAATCATGATTGAGATAATGACTGCATAAAGAAACACTTTACTGAGTAGAATAATTGTACAACACAATCATATTCATAGGTATAATATAAAGTATAAACAGAATAAACACTGTTCAATCCCGCACACTGAAATAAAATGAGAGCAAGTAAAAATATTTTGAATACAGTTACATTTATCAATGCTTTCTCAAAGTTCTCTTAAATTGCAAGCAAAACTTTTTGTTCTACTGCTTCTGCCAAGAGATAAATTCCTAGAAATAAACTAGCAAAATAATCTGCCAGCAGAACAAGAAAAATTTGCTTGCAATTTTATTAACACTAGTTTAGATATAAGTTTAATAATCTTATATTTGGTTTGTTGTGAAATTAGAAATCTAGATAAATGTTTTATTTAGATTTTTTTTTTATGTGCTTGGATTTGTACATCATGATGCTTTACATTCATTATTACAAGTGATTTTTATTCGACTGTGTCATTAATATCTACTAAAACACCGATTTCACTTCCACTCCAGTAACTACTTTCTTCACTGCCCTCCATTGTTGGGAGGAAATCCCTGTGCTGCCGGTTCACACTGATGACATCGCCGCTCTAACCATATGCAAAGGAACAAAGTCGGATGAATTCCGATCTGACCATGCACATTCAAGTTGGGTGACAATGGACAGGATCGGTCAAAAGTTTGGACACCCCTTTGAATTAAATGTTTTTTGTTTTGTGATGTACAGTGGGCCGCGGGGCGGCACGGTGGAGTAGTGGTTAGCACCATCACCTTGCACCTCCAAGGTCCGGATTCGATTCCCGTCTCTGTGTGCATAGAGTTTGCATGTACTCCCCGTGCTTGGTGGGTTTTCTCCGGGTACTCCGGTTTCCTCCCACAGTCCAGAGATATGCAGGTTAGGTTAACTGTGGTTCCCATATTGACCGTAGTGTGTGAATGTGTGTGTGCCCTGCAATGGATTGGCACCCTATCCAGGGTGTACCCCGCCTCGCCCTAAGCCTCCTGGGATAGGCTCCAGGTCCCCGCGACCCTGAATACAGGATAAAGCGAGATAGAAGATGAGTGAGTGAACCGCGGCATACAAATGCCCAGGCTTGCAAATTTTTGACTTGCACCAAACTTTTGGATGGATTTTGCGAAGCAGTTTCAGCATATGAGCGATCAATCTGGTCATGAGTACTTCCAATTACAACTCTCAATATACCAAACCCAGACACTGCAGTGCACAAAAAATGACTAACTACAACTACATACAAAATATTTTGGTGCGCATGTGAATGGATGTATTGTATAATCTCAAATCCTGTGTTGTATCGGCCTCACTGGCTTCATGAGTCAATCCGGGACCACGATGATGAAAAAATGCTGTCCTGTAATGCAATTTTGATGTGTCCGCAAAGAGACGGAAGGATTCACAGTCTTAATGTGACCAGTCGTATGCGCATGAACAACAATGGAGCGTTGTCCTCTCGGCTTCTCTTTAAACATGGTCAGCTGACCTCCTTGCGTCACCGGGATTCCCCTCGAAATTTGGAGAGAGAGTCTCGCAAGAGTAAAAACACAGAACCAAAACAACTGATGCAATACATCATATGGAAACTATATACAGCGCCATATAAAAATGATCGGCAGCTTTATAAAAACCCATTATGTGGCTGCACCACGTCATCAAGTAGGGTATCAAGCGGAAAACGGAGCCACTTTCAGTGTCGATTTTAAAGCAGCCTGTGCCAAGAGGAATCAAATTAAGGTTAAGTGCACTTTTTCACACGTGCATGCATATGGCGTTATATTCCTGCCACAATTCTGAGCGCGTGGTTTGACATTTTGAGAGCAGACAAAGCACTCTATGCGCGTGCAATGTCTCCACTGCGCGCTCAACAGCTCGATTCTGCGCGTGCAGTTTATC
>JAQMYI010000008.1:8102716-8114631 GCA_030014275.1 Clariallabes melas
AATGGTGCAAACTCTGCTAGATTATAGATAAAAGATTCCCATTCCCCTGCCATTCTGTGATCGGCAGTGATCGGCAGATCATGATCTTTGTGATCGGTAATCGGCCCCAAAAATGCTGATCGGAGCATCTCTAGTGATGAACAGAGTGTTTGACCTTATGAACGATAACGCGGTGTCTTGTTTTGTGCAGGACAGTTGCGCAAGTGTGCAGCACAAAAGAAACTAATCTCTCTGGATGGATGTTTAGTGAAACCGGCTGCCACGTACGAACCAGAGGCCAAGAAACAGAAAAGAGAGAAGACCACTGAAGGAGTATTACCCAGTGTTATCATTGAACACTAACACTAACCTCCTTCCCACCCACCTTCCTCTCCTCCAATCCTTCACCTTACAGAGTAAGGAGCGTCAACCGTGCATGTAAAAATGAAGTGTGCCTTCTCTACTGTATAGTTTATATTTATTTTTAGTGCTGTATTATTTTTGAAATATTTCAAAGTTAAATACCGTTCAAAGTGACGGAGAACAGATTAATTCTACTTGCATGTATTCCTATGGAAAAAAACTAATCTGTCTACGACCAAATCGGGTAACGAGCAAAACTTAAGTTTGTGTCCACTGTATAGCGTTGGAAATTGGTAATATTTGGTAAAATCCTATGGGAAATATGAAATTTTATCTCTGGAATGGGTTAAATTCGTATGCTGAGGTACCACTGTATTTTCTACATTCTAGACCAACACTGGCGATTTCAAACCTATGAAATAACACATTTTACTTTAAGGTAATTAAATAACAAAAACAGTCGGTTGTTATTTCAAGACACGAAGGTCAGCTGTTACAAGAACAGTATTTTCCAAACCCATCAAGCACCATGATGAAACTGGCTCTCATGAAGACCATCCCAGGAAAACAAGACCAAAACCTACCTCTGCTGCAGAGGAGACGTTCATTTAGATTATTCAACCTCAAAAATCACCAATTAACAAACAGCACCTCAGATTATGAAGGCTTTACAGAGCATAAGTAGCAGACGCATCTCAATATCAACTGCTCAAAGCAGATTATTGCATATTTTAGACGCCTTCAGTATTGTTTTACAATGTAGGAAAAAAATATAACTGAGGAAAGACCATGGAATTAGAAGGCGTGTCCAAACTTGTAGTAGTGGTAGTGCGTCACATATACACAGTATATAGACGAAATTGACTCACATCCGATATGAAAAACATCAGATTTGTGAGTCAGTCAGCCCTAAAAAAATTTGATCACTCACATTAGGGTAATAAAAAAGAAATTGGATTTCAGTCACTTCGGCCTGTGAATGTAGTTTTGGTGTTTGTATGATGAATGCGAGCGCCGTCTAAAACATCGCCGCTCCAAAACCACTAAAAACGTTTAAAAGAGAGTCAAGACCTGCTCGTTATTAAGGACACAGCATATGATTTACATTTGCATTTTCATCCTCATCGAACCATTCAGTGAGCCATCAATTCATACGTGCACTAGACGCAAACTTTTTGCATGCAGCATGCAAAACATACTACACACAGCATAAAACCAAACCAAATGAATCACAAATATCAATAGGTCTGAAATTTCCTTCTGATGTGGTAAATTACCGAACCATCAAACTCTCTGTATAGTTATTACTCACTCACATTATGAGCAGATATTATTCTACAGAGCTAAAATGCAAAGTGTTAAATTAAAGTTATTTTGGTCTGCTTTTTGATAAAAAAAAATAAATAAAAAAGATCATCTGAAAAGTGCAATGTTATACTCTTGAGCATTTTTTTTTTTGAGATAGGGGAGTCAAATGATCTATTATGTAATGCTATTACAGGATGTGATAAAATAAGAACTTACGATTTCATGTTCTTACTGAACTCAGACAGCTTACTACTGTAGTCTACAATGAAGAGGTGGCCAAGAGACAGTGCCAAGTTTTCATCAAAAGCCAAACACTGAAAAACTAAAAAAGAGAGAGAGAGAATAGAAGAGAAAGAATTTAATTCCTTCTCTGTCCATAAATTTACCTCAAAGTTCATCAGATGTACTTTGTTCTCTTAACATGCTTTTTGCACTCCTCTCTAACAGGATTTAGCTTAATACGCCTTGACTTATTTTACTAGCATGAGGATTTGTTTGATTGAGACTATAAAACATCCTGAAGTTATACAGAGCGTTTGCGAAATGCAAGAAATGTAAATTTTAGTTAAATCAGGCCAGGTGTGGAGTTGATCAAACAGAAAGTGAAAACGTGCTCGAGTGACTGCTGCTGTCTGCCAACTCGGGTTACAACAGTGTGCAGTATTTACATCAAATTATTTTTGTAATATATCTGTTATCTATTAACACGCCCTGCTGCTGCTGAACGTCTCCTGACTTGAAAATTTGAAAGATTTCACAGTGATTAATATCTGTACTCGGATCGCGGGTGTGAAAATGTTGAGCAAAAGCCGATCAGTGATTTTTCGACGACGCTCGCAGTTCTGACTCATACGGACACTCCTTGATGTCTTCGTCTCGGTTCTTCACGTTCTGTAATGTCTGTTATACTTTGTCACTGAACGTGAGAACGAACCTCCTACTTTCACAGGAAGACGCCGTTCAACTGACAAATTACAAATGGCCAACCATTTTTACTCAACAGTTTATAAGAAAACTTTTATTATTTTTTTTTACATATGACCGTGCTTGTTTTAAGATGTTATCATTTCAATAGCAACTTCTTGTGACAGGAATGTTCAATAAAATGAAAGACTAATAAATTGATTAAAGAAGCTTTGATTTAAGGAAGAAGCCTATCGTGTCAACAAAATATATTTTCTTTTATTTTTCAACTAACAACTTTTTAACTTTAAGTTTCTCAGTTTTCCTGTAATGATTTTTGTCTAATTCTAAAAAAGAAGAGAGACAGATAGAAAGAAAGAAAGAAAGAAAGAAAGAAAGAAAGAAAGAAAAGAAAGCAAGAGAGAGAGAGAGACTGGGGAAGGAATGACAGCTTGTATTTGCTATAATTTCACTATTATTACACTTCATCTTGCTGTTAATTTATTAATATCAAGAAAAAGTACGGTTTGTTGTTTGTTAATTATTTTAGCCAAGCTGGATTATTTACACCTCATGCAGCACTGTTATGGGAAAACACTCAACCGGATTTTTAAAAACAGGTTTTATACTTGCCATTTGTATTGTATGTATATTTATATTACCAAGATGCATGCCTTTCAGTGGTTTTTGGTTGGTGATTCAAGCCCCAGCTCCACCAGGTTGCTATTGTTGGGCTCTTGAACAATATTGAACAGATGCCTAATATCGAGTAGGTCCCCTCTTTTGCCAGTAAATGCACTGTGTGTCCTGACACCTTTCTATTGGAATCAGCATTAACCGTTTCAGCAATTCAATCCACACTTGCGCTTCTACTAGATCAGACTACACGGGCCAGCCTTCGAGCCTATGTGCATTAATGAGCCTTGTCCGCCCATGACCCTTCCACCAGTTCACAGGTTTTCCTTCATTGGATCACTTTTGATAAGTCCTGACCACTGCAGCCAAAGAACATCCCACAAGATCCGCAGGAAACCTACACAATATTATTCGGGTGGTCATAATGTTATGGCTGATCGGTATATATGTGACAAATGAAGACCGAACTTAAAGCAAATGCATGATTTAATTAAGTGGACTGGAGTTGTTCTGACCCAGTCCTCTATGCATCACAATTTGGATTTTTTCCCCACAGTAGCTACATTTTCAATATCTTGTTACAATGGCGGGCTGGAAGCGGGTAGGGTAGATTAGGCAGCAATTGAACCTTTTTTCCTCAAGTTGATGCCCTGGAAGCATATAAAAATGGGCAAGCATAATGATTTCAATAACTCTGACAAGGAGGGACCATGTATACAGGCTCTTGTTGTTGATCTGCAGTCGTCAGGACATAATAAAAGTGATCCAAGGAAGGAAATCCGGGTAACAGGTGATGACGGGGTCATGGGTGGCCAAGTCTTACTGATGCACATGGGGAGCGAAGGCTGGCCTGTATATTCTGATCCGATAGAAGTGCTAGTGTAGATAAAAATTGATGAAAAGGTTAATGTTGGTTGTGACAGAAAGGTGTCGGGACAGGAAACCTAC
Source organism: Clariallabes melas (assembly GCA_030014275.1). Lineage (NCBI taxonomy): Eukaryota > Metazoa > Chordata > Actinopteri > Siluriformes > Clariidae > Clariallabes > Clariallabes melas. Next base: position 8,106,854 of record JAQMYI010000008.1, read on the forward strand.
ACAATATTATTCGGGTGGTCATAATGTTATGGCTGATCGGTGTATATGTGACAAATGAAGATTGAACTTAAAGCAAATGCATGATTTAATTAAGTGGACTGGCAGGAAATAATGACAGTGTGGTTCAGGTTGTAACGTTACACTAAAGGCCCTGGATACACACACTGTATTTCACAGTTTTTTTTAAAACCTAATTTTAGTAACCTATACGATACATGTAACCCAGGCCTTATCGTCTATAAAGCTGGAAAGTGGAAATTTCTCAAGCTTGATCCAAAGTCCGTTTAGCTTTCGCTGTGTTTAACGAAAAAACAAACACAAAAACAAACAAACCATGAACAACAACAACTCGTGTTTGTAAAAGGCCTTGTGTCCAGCAGAAAGGCCACTGTCGGATAACCTGAAGCTAACAACAACACCTGGACAAAGCCGGTAGACAATGAACAACTTGGAGGAAAAGAGCGCAAAGAAAGGGTTAAGGAAAAGGAAAGCTCGGTTGGTCAAAACGAGAGAGAGAGCAGGCCGTGTCGGGGCTAACCCGAGCAGCGCTAGTCAGCTAGCAAGCACACACACACACACACACAGCTGCTACGGAACGAACTCTCTCTCTGTGTGCGTAGCAACTAGCTAGCTAGCTAAACAAATACCAGACCTTACACACAGTGCATATGCATCATACACTTTATTGTTTTTATCCGTCGTTCCAGCATTTTCAACAGCGAATTACATAACCCGAAAAACTCCCAATCCTTACGGCATGCCCTCACTACTTTGACTTGTTTTTTTTTTTTTTTTTTTTAACACCAAAAAATAAAAAAAAAAACCGCCCAGATTTATACACAACACGTTGCTCCTGAGATTTTTTCCCTTTTTTTTTTTTGGCACATACACTTAACATTTTGCTAACGTCCCCATGCTCGGCTGCACGCCTGCAAAGCAACGCAAAAACACAACCCGCACGTTTGCTTTGCATGATTTTGTTTGCAAACAAAGCCTTCACGTGAAAACGACAACGTTCTACAGTCGTTCTGCAAAAGAGAATAATCTTAATAGGAAAATACACATACAGATTGTGACAACTCTTAAAAAAAAAAAAAAAAAAAGGGAGCAGTGTTTGGGGTTGTGACAGCGTCATACCTCGGCAGCTCCTCGTCCAGTTCCGCCGTAGATAAACGAGTGTCGGCATTATTATTATTTATTTATTATATATATATATATTTTTGTAAATAACTGCAAACATAGATAGAAGTTGTGCGCGAGCTCCGGTCTCCGCTTGGACTACTCACCCGGAGCACGAGCGCCCCCTCTACGTCAGCGCGAGCACTCGGGAGTCGCAGAGCGCGAGGCTCGAGAATCGTCTGAGAAATCAGTATGGATTGAGAAAAAAAAAAGTAAAAAAAAATAATAATAAATCATCCCGGCGTTATGATGCACGTGCGTAGTTTATTATATGTATTTATTTGTTTGTTTATTGCAGCTGTTTACATGTCATGCGTGGTTCCTCTGTAACTACCGCCCTCCAGCGTCTACCTGGCACGAGCTGGATTTCCTGCACAGCTCTCGCTACGTGGCTATCCGACCTCAGGCTCGTGCTCGTCCTCAGTTGCCAATAGTTTGTCTGTCCATGCATTAAGTTTCATGGCCTTTTTCATGACTTTTCCAATGATAAACACACTCAATATGCTTTAAAATTCCAGAAAACATTTTGAACCTCACAAAAAAAGTGAAATTCAATTTCATAACCTTGGTGCACTTCAGGGTGCAGGTTCGATTCCCGAAAAAATAATTTAAGTGTGCAGATGATTTAAAAACATTAAAAGAGCTATTCCAGGTGACAGATGAAATATTTATTTTAAAATGTCATAATATGCTCTTGTTTTGTCTGTGATAAAAATAAAAAAAAAAACTGCTGCATTTTAGACAAGGTAGGAATGCAAAACTATTTTATAGGCTATGTAATGTACTGTACGGTATAGTACATGAAAAGGGGTTCATACAATTATAAAAAAGTATTACAGAGTTTGTGCGCCACTGTTTATTTGTTTTTACTGTGTATATATACTGTATATATATTATGATATTATTATCATAATAACATCATATGTTTATTTTAAAGCAATACATTTAGTTTGAAAATATTTATACAAGTTTTTCTTTTTGGCTGACTCTGTATATACACATATTGTATTTACTGCTTTAAGTTATATACTGATATACTGTGTATGATAATATTATGATAGTAATATGATAATATTATTAATATTATATTAATATAATATACATCATATTTTTATTTTCCTGATGTGCGTATACATTTTTGGCTGACTATAATATAGATATACTCTATATATGCTGTATATAGTCCCATTCTGCAACCCACAGCACCCAAAGGAGCTAGCAACGTCCTGGTGCCAGACACAACATCACATCCCCACGGGTTTTGTGGAGTCATGCCATGAGGGGCCAGAGCTGTCCCGGTTGCTCAGAGGAACTTAACAATAAGTTAAGTTAACAATAGTGGGCATGTATGCTTTGCTTTGGAATGATATGGCTGATATGTGAATGATGATGTGAATAATGTAGGAAGTGTTCTTAATTGTGGTCCTGTTTTGGTTATGGAGTGTTGAGCTCTTTTCTTTTTTCCTTCTCCTCTCTACATGCCTTGCATAGGTTTAGCCTACAATTGCTTTGTTTTGCACAAAATGAACAAATTATGTTGACATGATGTAGATTTAATAATCTTTTTTTTCCTGCTGGGTTGGTCTAATTGGTAACTAAGAAGACAAGAACAAATTGTGATTTAAGTTACTACTTATGCAAAGAGACACTTGTCTGAATAAACAGTACTTTAGATCTCTGTGAAAGAAATAGGGGACTGGGTTGGCATGTGGGTGTCAAATTTTGAACCATGATAATGTGATGCATAGAACACTGAGGACTGTAAGGTGAGGACAGCAGATTTTAATTAGCTTCTTGCTGTAACGGTATTCTGAATGCTCTGTCTGGAGGCGGATCAAAGCTCGACAAGAAATCATACATTTTACAAAAATCTCATCGTTTTGCATTATTTTTAACATCATATTCTTAAAATAAAGTGAAAAGCATTACAGAACAATATATTGCTTTTCAAGGATAGCATAGGTTCAGTATAGGCTTAGCTTATACAATCTAAGTGGATAAACTTACCTGTATACTGTAAACTTGTTCCTAAGAACTAGTGCTGCACAATTAATCACATAAAGATTTAAATCATAATATGGACCTTTGCAATTGTTTAATAGGAAAAGGCTGCAAATTCTTATAGTTAACATATGCATAGTAAGGAATTTATGTTTAGGAGTTTGTGTATAATTTAGGTATGTGTTTATTTTATAAATACTTCTGAGGTGATAAATCAATATTGGTAAACATCTTCTTAACGAGATCATTTGTGCCATTATTCACTTTCAGCCTAGGTAAATATGTTTGAATACAAAATTGCACAATCGCAATACGTGTCAAAGTAATCACAATGTGATTTTTTTTTAAAAACAAGTTGTGCAGCCCTACTAAAAACTGATGGTTTTGTAAGACTGACATTGTAGAACAGATGGATGCTTAGGCCATCTAGTGGATGTAGATGAAAATGTTCAATAAAAACTCATAAGTGAACACATTAAATGGATGAACAACTTTCCTTCCAACCAATATGTCATTTGGAAACCAATGAAATAAACCCTAACGTGGTGCATTAGGCAAGAAGGCTTTTTCTCATAGTAAGGTTAAGTGGGTTAAAATGGCGTCCGCTTTACAGCGTCAATAGTAGCCGCTAGCTTAGTTTTGTTTATAGAGGCCTACATTTTGGTTCAGTAAATTTGTCAGGTTATTTCAACATATAGACTTCGTTTAAAAATAGGGAGTAAATATTAAGCCCGATATATTCAGGAAGTAAAAACTAATTCATTGAAGCAGGTGATGTGAATACAGTACATACTACACAAACTGTTGACAGGAACAGACCACATGATGCTAAATTCATATAAAATTTTTCAAGTAAACACTAGCTAGTTATGGCCATAAGTATTTGGACACCTTCAACATAAGCTTGAAGCGCTTAAATTTAAAGTATTTCCATAAAAATCTAGTAAACGGTGTGGGAATTACAGCAGATTTTGTAATCGCTCTGTTTCTCCTGCATCGTTTCAATTTTTAAAAAAGCAGGTAAATGCACTGCTAATTTCAAGCGTGCCGTTTACATCGAAATATTCCACTTCAACAAGGAAGCAATCCATCAATAAGCTGAAAAATGAAACCAATCCGAATCACAGTGGTGATAAAACTTCGTGTGAAAGTTTGGTACCTTCTATAAAACTGTGATGAATTTTGTATTGAAAAAAAAAAAAAAAATGAAGGAAGAATTCATTCCATGGTAAAGGAAAACCCCTTAAGCAACAGTTCTCCAGGAGACAAGTGTATCTCTGTCAAAGTCAACAATCAACAGAAGACTTGACCAGAGTACAGTTTAAGGCCTCAGGCAAAGGATTGACACCTAGTGTTAAAAACTGCAATTTAATTGATAGAATGGATCATTTTAATGTCTTTATCCATTTTATCCAAATATAGATTTAAATACACACAAATTTAGGCTTATAATCTGGAGCTGGAAATATTCCATTCCAACTTCAATATACTGTGGTGGACAGCAAAAATATCAATATTTCCACTAAATATTTATAGACCTGACAATATTTAGATAAAATTTAAGTTTGATAGCAAACAGTTAACTTTGTGTCGTTATGTTACAGTTTAAGGAAGCCTTCGGTAGCCCACATTTTCTGGATTACTACGATCTTTTAATACATTGGCTGCTACCTCAAAGCTCCAAAGTCCCAGCTTTGATCCTGAACGGGGTCACACTCTGCATTAAGTTTTACATGTTTATATCCATCTGGGTTTCCTCAGTGTTTTCTGGTTTTCCTCCTCCTCTCAAAATCATTCTCTAGATGGGTTACCTACTCATATGCTTTTAAATGTAATTGTTTGTACACATATGGTGGCCTACAATCAACTGGTGTTTTCTTCAAGGTGTATTCACACAGGGTGAACAAGTTCCGCATACACCTCAACCCTGAGCAGAATACATAGATGCTTACTGAAAAAGAACAACTGAATACTTTAGAAGGTACTTCTCATAAAATTTTATGACATTTTAATAGCAGATAACTGTTGCATGCATTTGCTGTTTTGTGATTGAAACTTTGAGATACATTATTCAACCATTTAGCTTTTGGAATGAAATAGCTTTCATTAAAAATGAAATGAAAAGAGCAAGTACCTAACAAGATGCCTGGTTGTTTTAAAAATGGCATGCTCACCTAGTTTATCTTTGGACTTGGACTTGTTTACTGGTTTTCCTTATTGCTTTCCCGCCAAACTGACACACAATTTGCTAATGTGTGATAAAGAATTCCTCCATTATAATGATACCAACATTTGTTTGTAGTTTATTCAGATTCAAACAGCATAATTACATTTCAGTAGAAATGACTTTATTTTACTGATTTGTGACTTCTGGGAACGCACACGTGCTTTCTGCCACACAGTTAGAAAATAACACCAAAAAAAACAACAACAAAAAAAAACAGTAAATCTAACAGGAACAGAGAGTGAGACTAACACATGGACAGAATTCGCCCACTATTAACTGCATTTGACTTTTGTCTAAACAGTGCTGTTTTGGGGAGATTTTTTTTTTGTCTCAATCAGACTCTTTAATCCATTAATACATATTTAACATAACGTTGTATTTCAAAAACACAAACACACACACTACTGAGATGCTGTGTTCCCGATCCAAACTCTGACTCCATTTCACTGGTGGGACATCTCCAGTCCATAACTTCAGCAACAGAGAGTGAGAGCGATAGAAAGAGAGAGAGAGTGAGACGAATAACACAGAGGGAAGAGCGGGCCATCTTTAAATACATCACGAGTAGGCTCTTCAGCCGCTCCTCTTTCTCCCTTCCATGACTCCTTCATCATGTTATCCTAGAAGGGGAAGTGCACTGAATGAAGTGTGTGGGTTCGTGTTTGTTTGCATGTATGATCCTCACTGGGGCAGTTGCAGCAGTGTGCCCTGACCCGAGGGCAGGTAGGTGACGTTGCGGGAGCGGCTGAGCTGGAAGGCGATGTCCTCGGCTGCCTCCAGCTTCCTCAGCTCCACCAGACCGTCTCCCGCCACGGCCAGAGAGTTGGCGATGAGCAGCGCAGCCTGAGAATCACCTTCTGCAGAGATAATGGCTGCCTGCTTCTGCTGCTCTGCCTACACACAAACACACACATACAATTTTATTATTACGCAAATTATATACTAATTATAGCCACATTACAAGCTGTTTTATTTCTGTTTAAGTCTGAGATCATCACCAAAAACTAGTTACAATTATTATTTAGCAGATTATTAATATTATTTTAGGCAGGATATTCTAAGTACTAATATAATTTGCAGTGTAAAATGCAAATTAGGGTGGTTTAGGGTGTTTAGTTTCAGAGCATGTCTCTGATAGACTTGAGAAAAGGATCCAATAATAATCAGGCTACCATGTGCAACGTTCTTCACACCAGAACAAAAAAAAGAATCTCTTTTAATTAGATTAACAATGAGTCTTAACTAATTTTGATGCTAAAAATAAAAATACTCAAGCCTGAGCTTGTGAAATTCTTTGCAGGACAAAAAAAAAAGAAAGAAAGAAAAAAAAAAAAAGCAGCTGCTTTTTTCTGTTGTCACTTAAACAGTTGTCTCTCAAATTGGTGAAAAATGAAACTAATACTCGCTCTCGCACGTCTTATGGTACATGTTTTACTCTTTCACTTACTTTCTCTACAATGAACCTGGCTCTTTCGGCTTCCTGTTGGGCCACCTGCTTCATTTCTACAGCCTCTGTAAACTCTTTTCCGAAGGTCAGATGCGTCTACAGAGATTAATGTAAAAGTTATGACATATCGGGGACAAAAAAGAAAAAAATAACATGTTTAACATAGAAAGAGAATTGACTAGACAAAGGCAGAGGAGTTTACCAGCGAGACGTCATCGAGGATGAGGCCGAAGGTGGACGCTCTCTCGGTCAGATCTTCACTGACCTGCCTGGACACGAGTTCTCTCTGAGTGATCAGTTCTCCGGCATCGAACCTGGCCTAGAAATGCACAACAATAGGTTAATTCCACACATTATATATTAAAGTTGAAAGATTTTTCTATACATGTAATGCTACTCACCACAACAGACTTTAGCACTTCAGTGGTGATGGAAGGAAGTACTCTTTCATCATAGTCTTCACCGATGCTGGTGAAGATCCTGGGTAGCTGACCTGCTACAGGCCTGAACAATATTCTCAGAGTGATGTTCACATTCTGCAGATCTGATAAACAGAATGGGAGAAATAATACAGTACGATTTTTAGGTGTAAAACAGAATTATAGATACAGGGAACACTTTTAAAGATAGACCAACTTATGTTGTTCATGTAGGGCTGAAACTATTCCTCGAGTAATTCGATTACAAAAAATAATCTGCCTCAAAGCTTCTTTAAATTAATTTTAAAAGCTTGCGTCATGTTTTGCGCCATTATTTGTTTGTAGTCACACAGCGCGCTTCCGGATCCAAGCCGCCAGTAAACACAGACGAAGAAGAAGCGTTTACGTCACCCACAAAGCGGAAGGAGACGCAAACAGTTAGCTGTGTATTGATTTGAGGGAGCGTTCTGTTGCGGGCTGCAAAATGGAAGGGAGCGATAAAAAT
>JAQMYI010000008.1:8132238-8142854 GCA_030014275.1 Clariallabes melas
GCCTTTACAGCCCCCCTCCTCTCAGGTTCCCAAACAAACACACACACTCTCTGCCTTACACAGACACACACACACACACGCACACAAACACACACGCACACTCAGAAACTCTGCACGCACTAAGACCCAGCAGGGGAGACGATCGTCAGCAAATGTAATCCATTATTCAGACAGTTTATGTAATCCATGAGCTAGACAGCAGTGATTCCGTTAGTGTGTGTGAGTGCGTGTTTGTCTGTGTGTGTGTGAGAAAGTCATCTTTATCTACTGGGTTACAGAAAAATCAGTGGAGTGCTTTACCAAGGGCTGAATGGTGGCACTGTGGCCTTGCACCTCCAGGTTGAGGGTTCGATTGCTGCCTCGGATCTTCATGGTTTCTGGGTGGGTTTCCTCTTACAGTCCCAAGTTAGAAGAAACCCACATTTCCAAATTCCCCATAGTGTGTGAGCTTGTGCGCCCTGAGATAGACTGGCACCCTGACCAGGGTGTACAATGCCCCAAGTCTTCAGGTTTCTTTATGACCCTGTACAGAATAAACTGTATAAAGAATGAGTGAGTGCTGCACCAAAGAATATAACAGGGTTTTGGACTGTTTTTGTGAAACGTGTAGAAAATGACTGTTCCTTTACTGTTAGTGATTGTTTTTCTTCCTTTCTGTACACATCAGTTTTCTCAGTGTTCTGCAATTACCTCCCAATGTGGATCGGTGACTAGCTTGCTCTATAAGGTGTGACTAAGTGTGTGAAAGTGTATGTACATGGTATCCTGTGGAGTGATGCTGGATAGACTCCAGATTTATTACATTTTATATCTATTCCACATTAAGCCTTATTGTACTTGATCAAAATCCCATATTAATGTCCTTGATATTGTGTTAATCCTACAGATTTAAGGCACATTAGCGACAAGTGACAGGTTAGGAGTTATGTTCAGAATCTGTCAAGGAAGAAAAGTTCTCCTCCCTACTCTGTTCACTGATCACATCTCTGATCTCAAGACAGCCAGTCATCCATCCTCAAACAGACAATGCTTCACTTCTAATCGATAAACAATGACAGGTTTTTGTTTTGCTTTAAATCAAAAGACCTCTGTCCTCTTGCAGAGCCAGACACCTTGCAGGAACATCAACAGTAAAGCTTACATTTTGTAATCCTGTTACGCCAAATCATATTTTCATATGGAAAAATATCCTAGAAAATATTTGCCGCTATTAGAGAAGTCTGGACCTCTGGTTCCAGTTAATATTTTTATACAGATCATGGATATACTAAACAGCCATAACATTAAAGCCTTAAAAACAGTAAGCCCAATATTGTGTAGGTTCCCCTTGCGCCACCAAAACACCTGAGACCCCTCTACGCATGACTTCACAAGGGGTGTGCTGTGGTATCTGGCACCAGACTGTTAGCAGCAGAGAATAAATTGCAAGGTGAGGCCTCTATGGATCAGACCTGGACCATGGATCAGTCCTATGGATTCTCAGTTGGATTGAGATCTGTGGAATTTGAAGGCCAGATTAACATCCTTAACCTCTTTGTCAGCAAGCTTTTCTGTAGGATAGGACCAAGGGGAAATGTGAATGCATCAATATGCACAGTTCCTTGAATGACCACTAGGCTCCAAAAGTAAGTCGCACTCCATTGAGCCCAATGGTAGAGTTAAACATGGGAAGCTTTTATGAAAACTGTATGTTGGTAATTTTTTAAAAAACTCATCAGTTAAAATTAAGCCATAAGTTAAGATTACGCCATAACAAATAACCATAATTAGGGGCGTGGGCGGTTTCCTCCTACAGTCCAAAGACATAGGTTGTAGGTTAGGCTAATTGTCATTCCAAAATTGCCCGTAGTGTGTGAATGAGCAGGTGAGTGTGTATATGTACTGTGTGTGTGTGTGCCCTGTGTTGGATTGGCACCCTGTCCAGGGTGTACCCGCCTCGTGCCCTAAGCCTCCTGGGATAGGCGCCAGGTCCCTGCGACCCTGAATACGTGATAAAGTGGTATAGACGATGAGTGAGTAAGTGAAGGGCGTGGGCAAACTGGTAGCTGTCTTCTGTGCATCACTTTAACTAACTAGCTTACTGGAATCGCTGTAGCTTAACTTACTACAAGAAATGTAGGAATTGACATGAGACAATGTGTAGGGTACAAATGATGGAATTCAATCAAATGCAAAGCAAAATTAGCATATGTGTTAATATTAGACACTTTAGAATTTTAACTAAGTTAGAGCTAAGCTAGCTAGCGGTAACTAAGGTAAGCAAATGTGTTTTAACCAACAACCAGACTCAGTTTGTTCCGTACATTTGCCAATTTTTGATTAGCTGGTTTATGCCGGGGACGGCACAGTGGCTTAGTGGTTAGCATTGTCGCCTTCCACCTCCAGGGTCCGGATTTGATTCCTGCCTGTGTGCATGGAGTTTGCATGTACTCCCCGTGCTCGGTGAAATTTCTTCTGGGTACTCAAGTTTCCTCCCACAGTCCAAAGACATGCAGATTAGAATTGGGAATTGGGGTGTCCAGGGTGTACCCTTGGGCCCTAGGCTCTAGGCCCCCTGCGACCAGAGCTCCCACAGTCGCACATCAAAACCGCTCTTTAGAAAACCTATGGGTGATTTCACAGAGGATTTATCCAGTTCTTTTACAGTCTATGGATCAGGTCAGACAGGCTAACATTTGGTCCCCACAAGCATAGACGAGCCTTGGGTGCCCGTGATCCTGTCACCAGTTAAGTGATATATAATTGATAATGTTAATGATATGGTGTTAGTGTATACAATGTTTATTAAAAATGATGGATAAAATAATACAGTTCAAAGCATCCATAAGCAGACCATAAGATAACATTATGTTTATCCTTTTTATTTACTTCAAATCATCAGTATTATTTCACCGTGGTGATTATTAAGTGAATTCAAATGAATTTGTTTGACACTTTAACTTCCTAAACAGACTGGTGGAATTGAACAAATATAATGATCCAAGACATAAATAGAAGCCTGCACAGGAACAAATGATTGCACTTTTTAAAGTATTGAGGTCAGCTTGCTATCTGTGTGTTCTTTTTCTCCACGTGTGCACGTTTTATTTTTCTGATTTTCTCCTGCTTCTTAACATGACAAATTGCTCCTACTGTAGGTGTAGATTAGTACGTAAATGTGTGTGCATTGTGCCCTGCAGTGGACTGGTGTCCCATACAGAGTCTATTTCTGATTCAGTGTTTTGAGCTTTATTTTATTCTCATCAGCATCTGTAGGAAGAGCAACCTGTTAGTTTTAGTGCCACTAGGTGGCAGCAGTGCAGTTCTTTCATTTCTCTCTTAGATAACACAGTGAATCACATTTTTAAAATTTGTTGTTCTTAAATTTGTACGCGCGTTCACGAATGGCCTTGGCTGGCCAGTGTTGCAGTGATTGATGGGATAAAAGAGAGTATTTCATCCCTTCCTCCCTCCCAGAGATTAGGGCAAAGTTTTAGACTTGCTGCGGCATCATCAGGATTCAAACCTGCAATCTTATGCTGATAGTTTTTTTTTTTTTGCTGCTCCACTTAGCTCCACTTAGGAACCTTCACTAGAAGGCAAAAGTGAAAAATAAATAAAAAGATACTCAAGGTAGTTAAAAAAAAAAAAATATATATATATATATATATTAAAAAAATTATAATATATATATAAAGTGTGAAACCAAGCACCACAACAAACTGACAATTGAATTTTTCTCCAAATTGGAATATTGCAGTTCAATTCCTTAATGTGTCCTCTTAAATGTATCCATTAAAAATAGGATAAATTACTTCTGAGTCTGATTCCTCTCATGGTTTCTTCATGTCACATGGGACACATGGCCACAGTCCTGGTCACAGTTACATCTGGCATCCACATTAAGAATCTAAATCTTCTGTACACCGTGAATTGTAAATAGTGCTATATAGATAAAATCAAACTTATTTTTCCCTAAAAACTTGTTCATACTCATTGATTTTTAATAGAAACCTTTTAAATCGACACCAAGTATGGGTAGGTACAGTAGAGACAACTCATTGTCCTGCTGTTAATGGTCCATCATTAATTTCCCCTGCCAGTTTATAGAGACACTTTCAATGTGTTTGAATATTCCTGAAGGTACAGTATAGAAAATGCACCTTTTCAAAAAATTTCACCTTGTCACCTTTCACAGTCAGACACCTTATTCAACATACAGCACTTTCCCCACTATTGAATTCAATATTCATTACCATGAGTTCTGCACATCCTGCATTGGCGAGGTTCTCAGTTTGCTTCCAAAATGTTGGGAGAAAGAAAGCACCAAGATGTAAAGGTATTGCAGTGAGCTATGAGATTGAGGCCTGCTAGTATGACTGATTGAGCGAAATAGATCTGGGTCAAAACACAATTTAGCAGTTGTCTTGGATGCATCTCGTATATGGAGGTGCTCATTTCAGACTGAGGACATTAGATGGCATTGCAGAATCAGAATAGACACTCATTGTGATTTTTTTTCATATCTTCAGATATATTTCTTCTTACAACTTATATGCCAGATACATATCTTTGTATGGAAGTTATGTAAGTTAGTATTAACTAGTACTTACAGTGCTTACTGTGCTGCTGGAGGTTCAGCTAATGGATCCTATTTTGATCTTGACTGTCCATGAGGAGTCTCACAGGTTATTTCCAGAACTGTATGGGTTTCTTCAGGTTTCCGTCCTCTTTTCACACCATGATGAGGTGTAAATTTGTGGTGCATGGGGTCCAGAGGTTGTCAACATATATAAATGTACTTGAGCAAAAGCAGAAAGTCAAATATTACTAAAGTAAAAGTAGAAGGCCTCCATTTACAAGACCATCAAATTTACTTTCTGTAATTATTCAAAGTACTGAGCTTGTATTTGCTTACAGTAGCCTTATTAAAATTCATAGTAAAGGAGTCTCTCTTTCTCGCTCTCTCTCTCTGACTGTGGATCCTATCTACAACCATCTCCACTTCCGATTTCAAACACCTGCTACATGATCAAAGAAGGCAAATCACACAGTTAATCCATAATAGGCACTAGGTGGCAATATTACCACTCCAAATATTTCATACTACTCTGGTTATGTAATGCAATGCCATGCAGAAATGTAGTGAAGTAGAAAGTACAAATATTTGTTGTAGGATGTAGTGGAGTAAAAAGAAAAATTGTCCACTAATAAAACTACACAAGTAAAGTACAAATACATGAAATACTTATTTACGGTACTTGCGTACATTCATGAAATTCTACTGTCAACCGCTGATGGGGTCATCCAAGGTGAATTCTTCCAGTTTGTTTCAGGTATGGGCTTTGGATCCACTACAACCCTGACCAGCATAAAGCAAATCCTTATGTAAATTGTGTAAACGATATACCTTATACCACTCACTTACTCATCGTCTATACCACTTTATCCAGGAGACTTAGGGCACAAGGTGGAGTACAGCCTGGACAGGGTGCCAACCCATTACAGGGCACACACATACAGTACTGTACGCACCCACACACACATACACTACGGGCAATTTGGGAATGCTAATTAGTCTAATCTGCATGCCTTTGGACTGTGGGAGGAAACCGGAGTATCCGAAGGAAACCCACCAAGCACGAGGAAAACATACAAACTCCAGGGTCCGCGCTCGATTCCCGCCTCTGTGTGTATGGAGTTTGCATGTTCTCAGTGCTAACCCCTAAGCCACCATGCCACCGTAAACGATATATGTCTAAATCTTATTTAGTCAGAGCTTGTCCCAATCTGATTTTGTTTGGTTTTTAAAAAGAATAGAAGGGTAGACATACATGGGTGGTTGGAAGTATTGGGACAAACAAGAGAAATTCAATGTTTTAATGGCAGTCAAAATAATTAATAATAATAATAATAATAATAATAATAATAATAATTATAATAATGCAATGAAATTGCTATACAACATTCGATATTTAGTACAAAGTCCTTTATTCTTCAAAGCCTCCTGAATCCAGCTGTGAATAGAGTCAAAAAGACGTCTACAGTACTCTGGTGTCACTCGGTCAGTCCATACCTGCTTGATTGCTTTCTGAAGATCACATACAGAAGACGGTTTCTTGACTGCTGCTGCCAGTTTTCCATTGGGTTCATGTCTGGAGATGACCCTGGCCATGGATCCAGAAGCTGAATACCATTGTCACATAGCCAGTTTTTCACTAAGTTCACAAATTCATGCAACTATTCAGGCAGATAAGCTAGAACCAATTACTGTAATCATTTGTAATGTGCACAGGGAGAACTAATACATGGCATATGTTGTCTTAATACTTTTGGCCACCACTGTACCAGATACTCTAGATAACACTGCTTCTTTGTTCTCATTTTTTGCACTGTTTTTATCTCAGTGTACTTTTAATTCGTGCACCGCAGTGGAGATGTGAATAAAGCCACTTCAGAAGGAAAGTAACTCTGTGATCCGTTTATTCTAATGAGCTTAGAAAACATGCAGTATGAATAATAATCCAAGTAGGAAAAACAAACACTTATCATATTATGTCCTTCTAAGTGGCTTCAATTGCATGCAGATCTTTTTTTTTTCTTTTTCTTTTTTTGACAATATTTATTTATTTCGAGCAGTTCTGCTGTGTGAACTGGATTGGGAAGTTTACATGGGAAAGAGTTATTAATCTCAAATCCATATGCTGTTGGCTATTTCAGAGGGCAATAAAAGCCAGCCTGGGTTTCTTCCCATGATGTGTCCTCTTGTGTAGCCAACACAGCTGATCCAAGGCCCAGGAGAGATTAGTCATGCTTTCTTTTTAACACAGACTTGAGGTAGTTCAGTCAGACAACAAATACAGTACATAGCAACCTCATTCTCAGCACCCCATAGCTTCTCAGATGTTCCTCATCTGAAATTGAAAAGAGACTTTTCATTTACATTAAAATTTTCAGCATATGGCGTATGCCCTTCTCCAGAGCGACTTAGAGAAATGCTTTAAGGTCTCTATATAAATATCAATAAAAACATTCTGATACTGGTTCACTATGTTATTAAGAGTATAAGAGTTAAACCCCTGTTGGGGAGATTTTTCATTTAACCCAAGTACTTAAGGAAAAGGTTGGTCTTAAATCATTGTTTGAGGACTGCCTATAACTCTGCTGTTCAGAGATCAAGACGAACTCTTAGAGGAAAGGAGTTGTGATGAATGCCCTGAGAGATAGTGGGACCGGCTGAGCAGTACTATGGGACTGGAGGGAGTTTGGTGCAATGTGAGGTGTGATGAATGCTTTGGGGTACTGTAAGTGGGGGCTGGCCCATTTTTGGCGTTGTAGGCTAACACCATGTGTTGTAAATCTGATGCAACCAGCCACCAGAAGCCAATGGAGGGAGCAAAGTAATGCTTCAAAAATTCACACCTGAAATAAGTCCCCATAATTAAAACTAACTATGAATAGAATTATTGATCTGTTTCACTGCTTTACTTAAATGATCATTTTTCCTCCTGATTTTTGTTTCCTTCAAATTACCCTAATCATTTTAGGCAGCTTATTACCCTGCTGGTCCCTAAGGCTACATCCGCTAAAAGATTAAATGCTAACGAGAACAGTCTGACTACATTTTTCATGCAACAAAGTACATAATTACACATCATTAATGATTTCAAATCAAATTATTTATAAACACTCTCACTCATCTATACTGCTTTAGCCTGTGTACAGGGTCACGGGGACCTGCAGCCCATCCCAGGAGACTTGGGGCACGAGGCAGGGTACATCCTAGACAGGGTGCCAATCCATCACAGGGCACACATACAAACACTCTTACATTTATTCTTACATACATTCACACACAATGGAAACACCAATTAACCTAATCTGCATGTCTTTGGACTGTAGGAGGAAACTGGAGTACCTGGAAGAAACCCACCAAGCCACACAGACCCTGAGGCAGGAATTGAACCCAGACCCTGGAGTTTGAATTAAAAGAATAACCTGGATTTTTTCCCCCCTGATTTTCTCTCTAATTTAGAAGAAGACTATCACGTGTTTCCTCCGAACCATGTGACGCCAGCCGACCACATCTTTTCGAACGGCTCACTCATGCAACGTTGGGGGCGGCGTAACACACTCGGAGGACAGCACTATCCGCACCTTGCGCTTGCATGAGCTCACAGACGCCCTTGATTGGGAGCACTAAGTACCTCTTATCCCTCCCCTCAGAGAGAGCTCGGCCAATCAGCTCTCTCTAGGCCTCCGGCTGTGAGAGGTTACAGCATCACCCGGGATTCGAACCAGCGATCTCCGGATGATAGGGCGAGCACTTTACCACTGCGCCACTCAGAGGTATTTATTTTATTTATTTCATTTAATATATTATTTGGAAATGTCAGAATTTGTACAGAATTTGTAAAATCAGACATTACGATTGAAACAGTTACTCAGTACTTGAGTATCTTTTCACCGCATACTTTTTTACTTTTACTTGAGTAATATTATTTTGAAGTACAGCTACACTTACTTGAGTAAAAGTTTTGGCTACTCAACCCACCTCTGTCTGGATATGACATGGCGTCTCCATCACTCCTGATTTACTTTCAAACTGTGGAGTGTGTGTGTGTGTGTGTGTGTGTGTGTGTGTGTCCTCTTCCTGTGCTTCCTGAGAAGCTCGTCTCCCTGCATCATTTTCAACATCATGTTCTCCTTCTATCCGCACTCAAGACTCCAGACTTGGTGAAGAACGAGAAGAGTCGGACACCATGATGCTGCTGAATCAGCAAGCAGAAAAACATTTTTAAAAGAATCATTGAGGATTTTTTCAGTGTGTGACACAAACTCACTCCAGCCCTCCAGTTATCACTTAAATATTTTTTGAATTATTAATAAAGGGACTGTGTATATTATTATTATGATAAACTCAAAGTACACACACATAAATAGAACATAGCTATCAAATAAATCATCTTACTCTGGTAGCTCAGTTATACCTACAATCTGCATGTTTACACAAATTTCATCCACCGTTGTGTAGAATGTTTACATTTTAATACAAGTATTACATATTAATACAAGTACATAATACAAGTATTAATAAATATTTATTTATTATGTATTAGGCTGTATTAGGTTATATATACGTATATATATATATATATATATTACACAATCACCACTTGGGGGCGCCACACAACCTGTTTGTAGAGTGTGTACAGTGTGTGTGTGTGTGTGTGTGTGTGTATAGGATATGTAGTGTGTGTATGTGTGTACAGTGTGTACAGTGTGTGTGTGTGTAGGATATGAAGTGTGTGTGTGTGTAGTGTATGTAATGAGCCATAATATCTGAGCTGGTGTTGAGTTGAGTCTGTGACGTGTTCAGTGAGATGTACACTATAGGAGTGTACTGAATGTGACGTGTATACCTGTGTGTGTGTGTGTGTGTGTGTATATATATATATATATATGTGTGTGTGTGTGTGTCTCTCTCTATATATGTCTCTCTCTCTCTGTAGATGTTCTGAGTAAAACAGCTGTCCAGATTTGGAAAATTAGTGTCGGCCATTAAAATGAAACCAGCAGGCTGCAAAGACCCCGAGCTCAGACAATATCGTCTCCTATAGAAGACACGTGTAGATGATCTTAAACAGCAGGGATGAAGATCTGAACATCATGTTCAAAGTAAACGTACACGGTGAGGAATTTGCCATTTTTGCAACTTCCGGAAACTTAAAGTGTTTTGGCTGCGGTCGAGAAGTTCACTTAATCCGGAACTGTCCTGAAAGAGTACAGCCAACCAGGAGACAGAAATAAACAAACGGATAAATAAGCAAATTAATGATGAACAAGACGGTGGAGTAAATAGTGTAGAAACAACCGGACAGGAAGAAACTAAACAACAAAAAGGAAACACTGAGGGCCAAGAAGAAGGAAAAAACACTGAACAGGAAAAAAAGCAGATGGAGACAGAAAAAGAAAAGCTCCAAGTGAGCGAGTGAGACGCTTTACAGAACACACAACTGACTAACAGTCAAAGCAGTGATGAATGTTTAGGTCCAGAAAACACCGGCATGAACATAGACGATGTTGGTTTTACTCTGATCAGGTCAAAAAGAAAATCTAAAGCGGGGAACAGCGGCCTCAGAGCAGAAAGAGAAAGAAAAAGAAAAACAAGTCATAAACAGTCAGGAAGCAGAAGCCAAATCCAGCAGCGAACAAGACACACATGCAGAAACAGGAAGTGATGAAGACGAGCAAGAAAGGGGACGAATCAACTGGCAGATATAAAGAAAAAGAGATAGAACTTTCTTCAAAAAACAAAAAATCTGAAAGGAGTTCGAGTAGACCAGTTCTTCCCCAAGAAACAAAACTTTGTCGACTCAGCAACGGCCATAATAAGAGAAAAACACAGGGACTTCACTCACCAGGAAATATACAGACTTAAAACGTTTGTAACCAAAACCAGACAAGATTTGCAGTGTGAAGATGAAGAGAGCGCGTAAAATAAACCCTGTAGAATGAATTTTCCTTTCTTTATTTTTATTCATGACTGACTTTATGAATGTATGAGTGCAGATCAATCCCTGCTATCCGTTATCACCCAGATGAGGATGGGTTCCCTGTTCAGTCTGGTTCCTCTC
>JAQMYI010000008.1:8146811-8158098 GCA_030014275.1 Clariallabes melas
GGTGGTTCCCAGTCCAGCACCGGCCGAGCACCAGCACCGGCACCTGGCACCAGCACCAGTGTAGTGGAAATGAGGCATACATGCATGGAGTTTGCATGTTCTCCCCGTGCTTGGTGGGTGTTCTCCTGGTTTCCTCCCACAGTCCAAAGGCATGCAGATTCAGCTAACTGGCGTTCCCAGATTGCCCGTAGAATAAGTTTGTGTGCGTATGTGTGTGCCTTAGGATCCGAGGGTGTTCCCTTCCATGTGTTGCTAAGTTTCCTGGGATAGGCACCAGACCCCCCGTGACCCTGTAAACAGGATAGAGCGGTATAGACGATGAGTGTGTGTGTGAGTGAGTGTGTGAGTGAGTTACTGTTAATGTTTACTTTTATAGCTAGGTATGGGAAACAAAAGCGGCCATCCGATGTGATATTGTGAAGGGAGTTTACTTTTTTTTTCTGTGTGTGTGTGTATGCGTTTTTTAGCATTTAGTGCAAGATTTAGTGAAGATAATTCCCTGAAAATGTTATCGAGGACAGTAATAAGAAGGAAAGGGAGCTACTTTCAGTTTAGGAGGAATCATAAATTAATGTTAAGTAAGCGTTAATATCTATTTAGCTCATATTTTACTTCATTTACATATCTTCTAAATGTTTTGATATGTTTATATATGCACAAATATGATCATAGTGTTGAACGTTGGTAATAATAATTACTATTACCATAATAGTGGTCATATTTGAGTGACTGGAACGGAATAACTTTGTTTACATTATTTCCTATGAGAAAATGTGTTTTGCATTATGAACCTTCACCTCATATTTAAGAACGCGTATACAGTAAGTACAGTACGTTCAGCAGGAGGTCAGTTTGCTTTGTGGTTTTTAACCTGTCAGTTTGATATCAAACCCAGTGACTACAATGATATCATTTAGAGATAGAAATTTGGCATATATGTCCATAAACTAGGAAACGCTCCTAAGATGATTTAATATATTCTAATGTCACAATAAACACATAAGCCAGTACACTAAACATTAGAGAGGAGTTGACTTTTCTATTCCTACGGTAGCACTAAATCAGATCCCGGAGAGTTAAACCAGCAGCTTGGATGTAATTTGAATTTCTTCCTGTAGAACATATCTGGATGTTGTAAAGGTGTTCCTTTGCTCAGTTCTTACATCACTGAAGCGGTTTCCCAGCACCTGTCCATGCGTAATGACTGCTTGTCAAGATATATATATATATATATATATATATATATATATATAGAGAGAGAGAGAGAGAGAGAGAGAAGAAGAAGAAGCGTTGTATCCAGTGATGGGTTGCAGGAGAACCTGTAGGCCTGAATGCACACTCTGACTCATCCCATACTCACTAATTTTCTCACTGACACTCTTGGCTTTCTCGCACACAGGAATTATGCCCAATACAAACAAACAAACAAATAAACAAACAAGCAAAAAAGTCATACCGCTGTCTGTTTCCCGAGAGCGATTACAGTCCACGGGCTTATGACGGCTCTTCGGTGACAGATGCTGAAACACTGTATGTGTCAGAAAAACATCATCGTTTTGCATGTGGCGAGGAACCCGAGCCAAACAGGCAGCAGATAATAAGTGCTTCTTTCTACTGCCTCCTCAGTGCAATTAATCCCGCGTGCACCGCCTTTACTCACACTTATCTCCTCGTCCCGGTGCTCACGAGTCTCCGCCTTGAGCCGGTGAGGCTTCAGAGCAGGAATTTCTTGACACGTGCTATCGTTGATGCTATAATCCACCACAGAACTGTTGTGATGTTGATGATCGTAGAGCATTCAGAACTCAGAAGAAAGTAGAATGGCCTTCAGTTAGTATTATGAGTGGATCATGATAACGTTTATGTGCTTACTCATTCTCATGACTCGTCAGCTAGTCAGACGTTTAGATACTGTACGTAGGAAGGTCTCAGCTGGTCTTAGGATGATCTGAATCGAGTTTGAATAAAGCGCTTGCTTAAGCTGCTGTTTAGCTCAAGTGTGTGTGATTGTTTTGTCTGTGTCCTTGCGTCACAGACAAAACAATCACACATTATTAAAAAACAAGTGTTGTGGGTAAGGCCTTGTTCACACGGGCGCTAAATTTTTGGATAAACGAACGCACTCTGAACGTCCTAGATGTTTATGTTGCGTTCTGTAGGGGCGCTCGATTGACTTCTACACTGGCGTTTGTAATTGTAGTTTGTGTGTTTAACCTGTGGGGGCAGTGTGTCGGGAATTGGATATGAAAGCCCTTGTCGTTTTATTTAAGGTGCCTCCTTTTAATATGGACCATTTTGCTATATTAGACATTAATCTTCTTGTTTTAAAAAATCTTGTAATACAGCGACGTAGGGAGAAAAAAATTGCCTCCGACATTTTATTTAGCTTTTTTTCGCATTTCCCTATGTATACAGTAGCATGTAGGATCATGGGATATATCCGGTCCTCCGAAGCATAAAATGAACGCAAAGAAAACGCACTAGAAGCGTTTTCCTTGCATTCGTTGGGATTTGAACGCCAAGAAAAAGATGCATGCAACGTTTTTTTGACGCCGTATAAACGTGCAGCCGGACAAACGCGCAGCCGGACAAACGCATGTCACCAAAGCCCGTGTGAACATTCTCATTGACTCCTATGTGTAGAAAACCCTCAGCGTTGATCCGCACTCACCGGACCCTACGAACGCTCGATTTTAACGCCCGTGTGAACAAGGCCTAAAAGGAATTTTGTGTATTTCTACATGCACAATACAAAAAGAAAGCTCACAGGAGTGAAAACCACTAGTTAGTAAGATAGTAAAAGTAAGTAAGTTAGTAAGTTAGTAAAAAAAGGCTTCAATTTGCTAGGGAGTGTAAAAATTTAGAAAAATTTGGCAATTGAAAATGGTCATGTGGTCTGAAACAAACCATATAAAATATAGTTAAAATAAGTGCATAATGCACCAGTTTCAGAGGAATTCTCTGGTCATTTCCATAATTTGCATAAATAAAACTGTGAACAATGCAAAGTTGTAATATTATGCAGAGATGCATCTAATAAACTGTTGTAGAAATGTTTTAATACTATTATTAAACACAGTAATTAAACATTCAATTTTCCCCTCGCCTGCATTTACACATACACAGCTGGTTGGCTCCGTTATAAAAATTTACTTCTAGCCTCCATATGCTTTTTTTTCTCATCAGTCAGCAGGGTTACCACTGTACACTTCTTTGAATTAAAAGTGAGAAGGGTAAACGAGAAAAGGTTAAAGTAATTAACAAGGTGTTCTATCGAAAAACAGCCCGGCGTGACTTTGAGCTTGCATGGCTCATTGGCCCCAGTAAGTGAACAAGAGATGAGTTGGTTGGGTCAGTACCTAAAGTTCTGTGAGATAAACAAGAGAAAGCACACAGGAGAGTCTGAGTTGTTTTGACACCTTGTTGCTCATTAAGACAATGTGCTAGTGGCATAAAATCCCCTCCAAAATAGCCGACAAGTTCTCTTTTCTTTAACGCTCTCTTCTTCTGCTGCGGATGAAGTGCAGAATTAATACCATTAAGCCATGTTTCTGTTTCGGATAGTAATCACTCGCTGATTTTAAGCCTAAGAAGAAAAACAACTTAAATAAAAATTTTTGGATCATGAATACATTTTGCATCTGTGTAAAATCAGATGCTTAACAATTTTCTGTCAAAGCACTAATTCATGTAATATCCTTGTATTATTCTTGCATTCTTCTAATATGTGGTAATCTTACAGAAGAGTCCATAGCACTGCACACAGATCAAACGGCTGGGCAAGTTTCAGAAAGTCGGAGTTATTTTAATGGAGTAGCGTGATGGCACACACCTGCATGCCATTAGTAATGCAGGATAGGTGCATGACTTTAGACTTAGTGATGAGGTTGTGGGCTGACATGAATAGATTTGTGCTTTTGTTGTCTGGTACAAAGTTCTGGAAAGTCTGACAAGTTTTTAATTTTCTAAACATATCATCCAGGATTTGTTTAGAAAATATATTTTCCAAACCTTGAACATTCCATGGAACACCATTTATACCATTATTAAAAATGGTTACAACCACAACTCTGCTTAGAGGAAAATTTCATAAAAAGCCAGTGATCAAAGAAGCAATCAGTAGAGCAAGGGTAGGGCTGGAGAGTTCCACAGCTCAGATGGGATTTGTTGGGTACCCACAACCTCAAACACTGGATTTTGGGGCAGTGATTGCTCAGGCAGTTGAAGATCTGGGTTGCTGGTTGGAGAGTCTAGACCCTGTGGGGTCCTTGAGCAAGACCATTACTCCAACGCTCCACACAACCCAGCCACTGCATACAGTGTGAATCTCAAGCCAAGTTACAAACTAGGTGGGCTGCATCAGAAAGGGCATTCAGCTTGAAACGTGTGCCAGATCTTGTGGATCTAATGATCCAATGTGGTAACCCCTAGGATAAAAGGGACAAAGCCAAAGGAAAAAAAAAAACTGGGCATCTAGACAGTGCTCAAAAAATTTAAGAAGAACTGGTCTGTTCCAGGGGCACTGTATCCTGGGCCCAATGTTAGAATGGGTCACTCAAAGCCAAGACCTGGATTTGATAGCGGATTATGTGTCTAGAGTCACTTTACAGTCATCCCCATTTAAACAGACAGGGTTTGACCAACTTTATCCAGAGGAATTGTGTGGACACAAACACATCTTACAGGACGTGCACTCAAATGTAGTTCTATCAGATATTGACTAAGATGTGTGTATACTGATGATACTACAACTGGTGGATATATTGTGTAAATCAAAAGGTGAACACCATAATGATGTTCATTTCAGTTTGGAAACTCCATGGTGAACTGGACAAACGCGTATAATAAATCATATTAAATGAGGTAATCGAGGAATAAACATGCTGTATGCTTTTATAACAGCCACCATTGTTTAAGAAGTTATGCGCTAGTATTGATGGAAGCTCTCAAGGGCATCAAAAACGTTTTGATCTGTTATTTAAAGAAGCCATGAAGTTGGAGCTGCCTGGATTGTGTGGAGCTTTTGTGTTTTAATATTGCACATTTGTAACTATGGATGCAATCATATACTGTACATTCAGACTGTTCCCAATTGGTATATATGAAAAATCTATTATGGGATAGCAGTAAATGATCACAAATTCAGAAATTAACTAAATAGGCTTAAGGCAAATCATATGCATAAATCAAAAAAAAGAACAGTAACGTAATCTCTGTTTAGTGTCTATGCACACTGTTCTAAAAAAGCCATCCTCCCAGCCTGGTCCACTGAAAGTACACAGTAGGAGGTCAGGCTCAAACAGAAACAGATTCTGTTGACATAGTGACTAAGACCCATGGAGTGCCAACTAAGTGAGTCAGATGCCAGATGGCATCTCGCCAATCCCAAACCCAAACAAAGCAGATTCTTCATGTACAAGGGTGATTGACATCAGTCACATACTGTACGAAAGGATGTATGGGTTTATTAGTGAAGAGGCACCAATACACACTCAGTAGGACTGTATGATTTTCATTAAGTACGTTAATACATAAACAATACATATATACCTTAACAAATCAATAGATTGTGAGCATGAATGAAAAACTGAACTTAGAATGTAGACTATTATTGAAACATAAAAAAATGTTACATGTTTGATTGATTATAAAATATCTAACAGATTACTGATTAAATGATAGAACTGTGAAATGATGAATTCACACATCCTGCATCGCTGACAAATAAATATGACTCAGAGTTGCACAGCAAAGTGGCAAAACCTCGCAAAAGGCAAAAGTGAGTGAAAAATTTATATACACTGTGAAAGTACAAACAGGTGTCAGTAATGAGAAGAAAGTGCTTGATGTAATGTTCAGACTGGAGCAGAGTATGGAGCTGTGGTGCCTCCTGGATTGGCAATGGATTCAGTATCCATTCAGCAAAAAAACACACTTTTTAATATAATTTTTGTAAAATTCCTAGCTACTTTAAAAAGTAGTGCTCACATTTTTGAAGGGGAACGTTTGTATATAATGTGTGAATTATAATGGCAATGTGGAGCTTTTCTCAAAGCATAGATTTCTACCAGTTCTTTCTAGATGCTCTGCCATTTATTCAGCTTTCCACTACTTTTGCTGTTTTGATGTAGCTCCTTCTTGTTTGTTCTGATGGCATCAGAGTAATATGTGTCAACATGCAACAAATTCATTCATTCACATATTATTATCCAGTACAGGGTCGCGGGTCACCTGGGGCCTATCCAAGGGCACTAGGTGGGGTACACCCTCGATGGGGCACCAATCCATAACAGGGCACACAAGAACATGGACACTCACTCAACCACCTCAGGTCTTTTGCAAACATCAAACTGTCTAATCTGCATGTCTTTGGACTGTGGGAGGAAACCGGAGTACCCGGAGGAAACCCACCAAACACGGGGAGAACATGCAAACTCCATGCACACAGACCTGAATATCTACAGTGCTAACCCAAATCTCTCACATAGGAAAAGAATTCTATTCCAGTAGAGGAGTGTATTGATTCTAAGCCCTTTATCTCTTTATCACAGTTGTTTGATTCTAAGGGTTAGCAGCAGCTTTGGAGGCTGATAGAAGGAAGAGGTGAAACACAAGTGATGTAAAACTAAACCCAAATGAATTCCAACAATTTGAGCACCAAATTCATTAAACATACTATGTTGGTTTTGGTATTTGAATCAGAAGTGAATAAAAACGAACCAATGTATTTGCAAAATAAATGGTGTACTGTGCTTCTGTGGATTGTCCTACATGGATGATCTAAACATTTGCACTGCCCAAAAATACGTTTTGCAGTACAGTATATTGGCATTGCCTGGATAATGTGGATTTGTACCAAAGAACTATTGCGCTAATCAGTAAGATGTTCCTCTGCTTATTCCAGGACACCTATTCAGTAGGTGTCCTGGAAGTATGAGAAGTATAATGAGAAGTATAATGAGAAGTATAATGGCTCATAAAACCCACGCATTGGGTGTCACCACGGCGGCATGGTGACTTTGTCGTTAGCACCGTCGCCTCGCACATCCATGGTCTGGGTTTGATTCCCACCTCAGGTCTGTGTGCATGTTCTCCCCTGTGCTTGGTGGGTTTCCTGCAGGTCCTCTGGTTTCCTCCTACAGTCCAAAGACATGCAGATTAGGCTAATTGGCTTTCCTAAAATTGCCCATGGTGTGTGAATGAGCACGTATGCGCCCTGTGACCCCATCCAGGGTCTACCCCGCAACGTACCCTAAGTCTCCTGGGATAGCCTCCAGGCCCCTGGTGACACTGCATACACGTTAAAGTGGTATAAACAATGAGTACAAGAGTTGGTGTCAGCAAAAAGAGAATTAATTCCCCTTGGGCTCTTTTTCCCCTCCAGGCTTCTTACTTATGTGGGAGTACTTTGGAGCTTGAGATGGCAATGATAAATCCTGTATGGCCATGCTGCCAAGTGCGGATATTGAAATGACAATAATTCTTTCTTCTTCCTATTAAGATCAAAGAACTTTGTCACTTAATAATCTTTGTGTAAAATAATTGAACTCATCTGTAAGTTCATCTTGTCCCATATGCAAAGTCTGCTTGTCACTCGCTATGAAGTGATCTCATAATAAACCTGTCCGATTGTTTAAAATGAAAATGAGAAAACGATGCGCAGGCAGCAGCCATCTCATGCACGGTAAGGCTTACAGTAATGAATGCAAATTTAATGCAGACGATTAGGTGCGACGGGAAGCTGAAAGTTCATCAGTTGTCATCATGCCGGCACAAAATGTGTGCTTTCACCTTTCATGCTCCATCAGATAGATGCTACAGAAATATGGCTATATGATACTGGAAAGAGATTTTCATCATTTACCAATTTGAGAATAGCTTCAGGCTGAGAGTTGTTTTTTATTTTTTATTTTTGGAAGAACTGTGCAGATAAAATCTAATAATATTTGTGAAGGCATTTGCAGAGCCTTATGAAGTCTATGAATAAAGTACTCACACAAAGGTCATAGAACATCTGTGTACGCATGATGAAATTAAAGGTTGTGATCTCATACTTGAGAAATCTGAAAGGTTGGGTGACAGAAGGCCAAAGATTCCTGGGTTGTCTTTTCTTAGACTGGATGAATTCAATCCTGCTGGGTGGAAGAGTCTACGAGATGGCTTGTCAAATGCACTTTTTAAACCAAAGTTAATTACTTCTGCACCTCTTCCTTTACCTTTTCTTATGAACATATAATCCAAGTCTGACAGACAGCCTTACCACATTTTCGTACGTGTGCAAGCAGGTATGTGCGAACATTACAAACCCTTCGGACAAAAAAGACAACAAGCTTATTTTATACCGAGACATTTACCTTTTCAGGTTTCTCAAGAGACAAATACAGCCAGACACAACATTTTAACTTTCACATACTGTAGTATATCTCAATTTAAAAGTTTTGGATGTGCACTGCATTTTTTTTTCTGTAGCTGAATTAAAAAATTTAAATACATTTTGTCTTTCTTTTAGCCTAAAACTATTCTCAGCTCAGTTATGAAATGGTCTTGTCATTATGCATGTAAGTTAAAATTACGATTACCTATTTATGATAAACACATTAAGAACAGTGGCACCACATCAACATTAACAATAAGAAGGTCCATGTTTGAGCATCACATGCTTCTTGCAACAACATGCAAAAAAAAAAAAAAAAAAGCTAGACGTTGACAGCAAGTTTTTTTTTTATGTTTTAAAAATATTTAAAGCCCTAAATTTTGAAGTATGCAAATGCTGAAAAGTCAGCTGAAGGAACCCAGATTAGTAATAAGAGTAAGATACTCATTATTTTAATAATCAGTGTTTTTTTTCTTGCACCCTTTTATGCTAGATCTGGCACAGGTTTTACACTATGTTCTCTTCCTGTCACAACCCTCCGATTTTATAACCAGGCGATGGATCAGAACTGTGTGCAGTGGCTGGGTTGTATGAGGTATAGGGTTGCTGGTCTTGGCCAAGGACCCAACAGGGCTTGAACCCCTGATACTCCGCTTAGTAACCCAGAGCCTCAACCGACCTAAGCCACCATGAACCCCAAATTCTCAACATTATTCTAGCCAAACTAGCTAGATGAAAGGGAAAATGTGTAATTCTTTTTCCATGGGATAGTCATACACCATACTGTCATACAAATTTACTGGATTAAAGTATAAATCTCAGTAAACACAACCATTAAATGAAACATCAACATTAGGCTTTGAATCCAGTTGGCTTATTAGAGGAAAAACTGTGAATATAAGAATTGACTTAAATCTGATTTTATTTAGTCACTACTACAGCCCCTTAAACTAACTTACCATTGATAGAAAATATTAAACTTATTAACTGAAGATCAACTTCAGGGAGTGGTGGCTCAGGCAGCTAAGGCTATAGCTTGTTGATTTGGGGATCGGAGGAACCGGGTTGCCACACCCCATACTACCCAGCCACTGAATGCAGTGCTTTTCCTGAGGCTGGGTAAAAAAAATGGGAGAGTTGTATAAGGATTCAATGTAAAACCTGTGCCAAGTTGTGTATGAATCAGATGGTTCGCTGTGGCAACCCCTTGATGGGAGCAGCCTAACGGAAGATCAAATTCAACTAAACTTTTGTTATAAAATTTGTCTACCTAAAACCACACAGTAGAATGCAAATTCTGCAATGCAATGCTTACTGGAATAGTTGTGTCTATAGAAAGTTTTATAATAACTATAAAAAAAAAAATACAGTTGTCATAAGGCCCTTTTCTGTATATGTATTGTGCTTATCCAATTGTAATATAGTACACATTTTCTGAAGTTTTAAGACTTTGCTTTCTGTGCATCTTACACCATTTTTTTAAGATTACATGTGGAATTTGGATCTTATATTAATTTTTGAGGACTGCCTATTGTTTGCATGTTTTTTCATTTTATCACAAACACATTATGTTATGTGGGACTTGCACCGGTCATGTCTTCTTGACTCTTGCCGAGCTTTTGTCTTGATTTGGCCTTGATTTGGTCCTGATATACTCTGGTCTTGGTATTGTCATGGTTTAGGTGGTCTTGACTGCATCACTAGTTAGTGCTATAAGATGCTTGCATGGTTTTATGGCTGTTTCCTTGTGATTCACTGATTTCATCACCTTTGTAATATGCACTCACCTGCTTTATGACTTTATGGCTACGGGATTTTAACTGGCTGAACAAATTCAACTAAACTGAACTGTTTCAGTGGCTAAACGTAAAGGTTACTATATAGTATATAGTATATACTGTATATATACTATATAGTGGCTAAACATTATAAATTGTTAGATATTTTACGCAGTTTGTCATTCCTGTCAGTTGTCACAGTAGGACAAGTTTTTTGACATTAAATAACTAAAGTCTGTAACTTAGAAGATCCAATAAAGATTTTCATATGAAAATAGTCAAAATGGCATATTTGGTTTTTAAGCAAACGAGAAAAAGGCTTAAATGTTTGACAATGATAAAAAAGAATGAACAGGGCTGTTGTTTCCTTTGTTGTGGTGTTCAGTACAGACATGTTTAAACAATTTAAACAGCATATGATCAACAGCAGAACAACAGAAGCAACAATGAAAGTTGCTGCTAATACAGAGATGTCATCTGTAGACAGGCACCGTCAGAGCACAATGTCAAACAAAAACGTAATGGAATTTGTGCTTTAGGAGACAAACTATTGTCTGATGTGGAGAATTGGCTTTTGTTGGTTAACAGTGCATACTGAAACTCATTACACAATACTTACAAGTCAGTTTTTTGCAAAGCGCATGGATAAGCATATTTCAGCAGTCAGTTTTACTACTAAATTGTCTTGTATGGCTTTTCAACAGAGTGTATCCCAAAATCCAAGTTGTGTTCAGGAATTTCATTTTTAGGACTTCACTAATGCTAATACTGTTTAGTTTTTGAGATTGATGGTTCCTTAAGTTTAGAACACGTATCTGAAGGTCTGAAGATCAGGGATAGCTCAGTGGTTAAGGCATTGGACTATGGTTCGGAAGGCTCCAGGGTCTTCAAATTCCATGAGCACCAAGTTGTCCCTGTTGGACCCTTGAGGAAGGCCCTTAACCCTCAACTGCACAGATGTATAATGAGATAAAAAGATGTAAATCGCTCTGGATAAGGCATCTGCCAAATGCCTAAATGTAAATCTTTACACTGTATTCAGTTAGTACTAGTGTTGTAGTCAGAGGTGTCAAGTAACGAAGTACAAATACTTCGTTACCTTACTTAAGTAGAAATTTTTGGTATCTATACTTTA
>JAQMYI010000008.1:8161989-8173200 GCA_030014275.1 Clariallabes melas
CCCCCCCCCCCCCCCCCCCCCCCAAAAAAAATAATTAAATAAAAAATTGCAGACATTACTATTTTGTTGGACTGACTTTAGCTTTGGCATTGTTTCAGCAACCTTACAAAATTTATTTCCATCCAGTGTTTAATCAGTTTTTGGCCAAGATCTTGTAATGATAATGGGAGAGTCGACCTCTCTGTAATGTCTTCTCACATCCCAAAGACTTTTTAAAGGTCAGAAAGCCAAAACGTAGTGGCCAAGTGATGTGAATTTGAGCCTGATGCATCTTGGCATTGGTGTCTTGGATTATGCATGTGCCAACATGGAAGAAAAAAAAAAAATCCACTGATAGGATTCAGTGCTCATTCAGTCGTATCAGATAGTCAGCTTTTTTTTTTTTGCTTATTCTCACGAACAAGGGGTTTCCTTATGGTCAAACAGCTGTTTAATCCTAATCTGGGAGTACCCATAGCATTATGTGATGAAATGCCCTTACTTAGATTATTAAAGTTAGACGTAATGCCTACTGGCAATTTTTTTTTTTATTATAATGCAACATGATCATGGTCATTCATGCTTTTAGTAGTTAATGGTTCAGCACTGAATGGGAAACTACTTTAAGGTTGGTACAGTATCTCTGATTCCAAAAGCATATGAAAGGAGCAGGACTTTAAATAGCAAAAGAAAAAGCAACCCTGAAAGCAGAAAGTATTTTTGGAAGCTGGGAAAAATGAAATAAAGTGGGACCTTAGACTGTATAAGAAGAACTGGCGAGACCTTCTGTGATGTTTTCCCAAAGGTTTTCTAAAAAGCAGTTTTGAAACTCGACTGTGGGAACTCTGGTTGTCCCCATCTTGACAGGAGGTGACACCATCTAAACCCCAGTTAATCCATAAATTGGCAAATGGGCGTAACAAATAGAATCTGGGTGTTGTTTGGAACTCGCCTACTCAACGCACCAAAATGCTATGGTGGCATTAACTTATATGTTAATGCATTTGATTGATCTCCATCATGCAAACCCTACACATCATTCTGTGTCATTTTTCTACATTTCTTTGGTTACATTAAACTACATGGACTCCAGTTATCTGGGTAGCTAAAATGAAGCATTGCAAACAGCTAGCAGTTTAGCCATGAAATGCAGCTCTCACTCAAATATGCCCCTAATTATGGGTAACTTTTTGGCTTAATATAATTTTTTCTTATAAGTTACATATAAATCCACATGTACAGTTATGAGGGGAAAACTATCTGTTGAGACCAAAACCATATTCTTTTTCTACCAGGCTGTATTCATGTGTATGTCTGTGGTAAAATTGGGCATTTTAACATGGGGCTCTATGGGGATTGACTCGCTTTTGGAGCCAGCCTCTAGTGGACATTTGAAGAACTGCATATTTTGGCATTTTTCAGAACTGGAGGTTGATCCAGTTCAGTGGGACTTTCAATGAAATTGAAATGGAGTAGTGTCTAATACTGTTCTTAGACATTTTCAGTTAGAGATGTCCATTATATGTCCAAGCTTATCGTGCAAGTGCTTTGTGTCAAAAGTTTGTTATTAAGGAATTATCTTCATCATAGCTATGTCTATGCCCATGTATTGTCTGCACTAAATAATCTGACCATGGTGGTTTCTTTTGAAATGCCCTTTAAACAAACCCTTAAGGACTTTATATCATTAACAGTCACACCATTTTGATGACTGCTTTTGGCTTTGAAACAAAACTAAAGGGTAATATCTCTGGTATGAGGACTTCCATAACATCATTCAAAATCCTTTCATGTCTATTGACATCAGTTTACAGCCCTGGAACAAGGAGTTTGCTTTTATTGAAGGACTCTTACGTTAGACTACAATGTTAATTAATACACATTATTCCATTCACATTACAATGAGCTCCTTGTCTGTCTTGATAAGGTCTCTGACGTTGTGTAAACATGTATTTTAATGATAAAGAGCTGCTACTAAGATATCCGTTTCTGTATACTTAGGTAAGATCCCAATGCTTACCTGCTAGCCTTAATACATATTGTGGATTATAATTATAATTAGCTATTAATATATAGCTCCCGAATTTCTATTTTAGTCCCTTATTGTAACACTAAGTTATTTATTCAGCTTTGCTACAGTAGTTGTACTAAATTGAACCATATTTTATTTCAAATTTTGCATGCAAAATAGCCGTAGCTGTAAATATTACAATAAATTTGCTAGTGACAGTCATGATATTAGAGTTCAATGTTGGATTTATAGGAAAGGACATGTGTTATTTATAGATAGGCTAGATATTTGGCCTTGCAGGAACGAAGCTCTTTGTCATACCACACAACCTCAAGAAAATCCAATTTATCTGTACTGATACAGTCAGTTACACCTGCCTTGAGGAAACTTAGCATTTCTGCTCTCCATGGGGTCCAGACTTCGGGCAATCATTAACTGTATAGTTTTTACATCCAAAGATTAAAACTATTCATGATATTTATAATTATGTTAGTTTAATTTTGAGCCACAGAAAATGGGAGGCTGCTTTAAAAAAAAAGCTGTACTTTTAATGGGTTGATTCAATTTTTTTTATTAAACCCCTTTTTTTTTTGACACTTTGAAATGGGCATTTAATGCATGAAAATGCATTTAAACACTCTAATGAGCTGATATAGAAATTTGTGTTTTTTCTTTAAGCTTTGATCCAGTTTGATCCATCATGGGCTAATGGTTGTGACCTTAGTGTTTAAAGCTGCCCTGCTGGAAGGATACACAACACTACCTTATCAAAAAGAACACATAAATAAATATTGCATTTTTAAAAACAAATTCCCTCCATTTTCACAACATCAAAATTATTTGAACAAAGTAACATTATCAGCTGTTCTGATAACTTGGATGTCAAAACCTTCCAGTTAATGACTGCCTGGAGATCAGCTAAAGGGATTTTCTTGAGGTTATATGCTATGACCAGGAGCTGTGTTCCTTTTGTGGAGCATTTTTGCCTTTAAAATTTCCCAGACGTCTGCCCTGCAAGGCCAAATATCTAGCCCATCTATAAATAATACACACCCTTTTCCATAAATATAATATTGAACTGCAATATCTTGACTGCCACAGGGAAATGTACTGGAATATTTACATTTTGCATGCAAAACTTTACCTCAAATATGATCCAATTCATTAACAAAGCTAGCACAAGCATTATATTATAAGGTCATCATAACTATATAATATAATGAGTCATAAAGTATTTCCACATGGAGTCATACACTTCACTCGCCACTACAAATTCATGTGCTATTACAAAACGTATCACCATTAAATAGTGCTCAATCTAGTAGTATCAAAAATAAATAAAACAAAAAAAGGACAAAATTAAGATCAATTTACTTCATTTTACATTACAAACTCACCATTAATACTACAATAATTCATTATTAATATTTAACATTTGTAGTGAATCGTTATTAATATTAATCATTATTTCACTGGTACATGCTACATAAATAGCCGACTGCTTCGCTTATCATTTTCCCCCTCTCTTTTTATGTACTGTATATAGGACATAAGGAAATTTGTTGCATGGCTGGTAGGCACTGCCTTTTTTTTCTTTTTTTTTTAACAGTGATCCGAAACTAGTTTTGACATTCATGTCTATAACGATTGAGGTCAGTATTTCAACAGGAGTTGCTGATGCAGCAATCAGCCAACTGCTTTGTCTCAAAGTCAAGGTGAATGGTCAATAAAAAGCCCTGGCCTGTTCTCTGGAAGAGCTCTACGTTTAGCATATTGTGTCAGTAAAAATGGCATTGGTGGAGGCTAGACCTACTTACTGACATATTGCGAATGTAGGTGGACAGAAAAAAAAGAGCAGGCAAAATGTGTCAAAGAAATGAGGTCAAAAGACGCATGCAAAGATACACAAGCTGTCATTTGATTGGCCTTGTATAAGTGTAGATAAATAATGAAATCCAGGTTGTGAATGTTCTGGTTAAGGATGTGTGCTTTCACATGCTCTAATGTATTGTATAGTAGGTTCTCTGTCCAGGAGGCTTTAGGAAAACAAATTGCTTTAATATTAAGAGGCAGCATTCTGTTGTTACTGAGCAATCTTCCACACTCTACGGCTGTCTTGGTCTTCAGTGCACTTTCATATCCCATCCTTCATTATTGTCTGGCTCCAATACGCAAAGTAAACCATAGAGATCAGTACAGATCAATTTTGATAAAGCTTCCAGAAAGTCCTATCCAAAACTGATATTGCCTGATGGGACATCACAGACTGAAGCTTCTCTTTTGGTTTTACTCCATATTTAATGAGTGCTGTTGTTATAATCCTGTGTTATAATATCAAACTTGATTTACAAAGCTGAAATCAGTATTCCTTTTCCAACTGGAATTTTATTTTTCATGAAATTTGGCATTGTTTTAATTTCCACAGATTGTTCCAATCATGGTGTAGACTGTGCACCGTATTTAACTATTTTGTCTATCCTAAATCATCATTGTTATTCGATAAATGGCTGCAGTGACCTACAGTATGGCTACCTTCACATTACAAGCTACCTTGTTCAATTCAGATCTTTTTTGGTTCAGATTTGCATGTCATGGTGTCCAGTCATGGGTCAACAACGTGAAGAGGAGGGGGCTCAGCACACATCCTTGGGGGGCCCCAGTGCTCAGAGTGATGGTACTGGAAGTGTTATTGGTGACCCGTACATCAGAAGACATCAGTGAGTTCCCCTGCACAGGCTCTCACTACGCGGCCAGGAATGTTTTTCAGGACCCGGGGCCTTGTGTGCGTTGATCCTGCGGAAGGATCTTCTCACACTGCCTGGGGAAAGCGTCATCACCTGGTCGCCGGGAGGAAGTGGGCGTTTCTGTGCTGTGGTGCTGTTGTGTGTATCAAAACGAGCAAAGAATGCATTCAGCTCATTCAGCAGAGAGATAGAGCTGTCACATGTCTGCGGTGGGGGCTTGTAATCAGTGATGGTCTTTATCCCGTGCCACAGGCTTCGTGTGTCTCTGTTGTCGCTGAAAAGATGGGCTACTCTCTTGGAGTACTGTCTCTTTGCCTGCTTGATGCTGCAAGTCAGGTTGGCCCTATCTGTCTTAAAGCATGACATTAGTGTGACCACTCAGTCATTTTAAACATTGGATACAATTTTTGCAAAAAATATTCTTGGGATTTTGCTCTGGATAAATATCATCGATTTCATTATAAAGGGAGGGTACATTGCTGAGAACCGCAACCATTTGAGATTCCTGAAGTTCATCCCCCAGGCTTGGAGATGTGAGACGACAATGCAAACCGAGAGAGCCCTGAAAAACTTTGGGACCTTTAACATCTAGGTTATCCCAATTAAAAATAGTCAAATATTTAGCTACCAATAACCGCTTATACCAAAAGAGAGAATTTTTACTTTTTCTTAAAAGAATTAGAAGCCTTTGTCACATATACAGTACATTGAAGCACAGCGAAAGTCTTTTCTTTGCATATGCCAGCTTGCTAGGAAGATGGGGTCAGAGCACCTACTGTATATGGCAACGTTGGAACAGTAACCCAGTGCATTAACCATTATGCACTACCACTCTAAATGGACACAAAATAAAGAATAATAAAAAATGTCTGGTTTTGATGGGCTTTAGGTTGGGCGAATTTGCTGGTCAATCAAGCACAGGGATACCATGATCCTTAAATCATATATTAGTCCTTTTGGCAGTGTGCCAAGTCCTACTGGAAAATGAAATTAGCATCTCCATAAAGCTGGTGCTCTAAAAAAGTGCTCTAAAACTTCCTGGTAGATGTGTGCACTGGCCTTGGACCTGATAATGCACGGTGGACCAACACCAGCAGATGACATCGCTTCCCAAACCACTACTAACTGTGCAAATTTTACACTGGACCTCAAGAAACATATATTCTGTGCCTCTCCTCACTTTCTCGAGACTAATTTCAAAATAAATGGCAAAATTTATTTTCATGCGAAAAGAGAACTTTGCTCAACTGAGCAACATTCTACACCTTTTTTGTCACATACTGTAAGTAATATTCTGAGGTGCTGTACTTTGGGTTTTCATTATCTGTAAGTCCTAATCATCAAAATTAAAAGAAATAAACACTTGATCTATATCAGTCTGTCTGTAATGAATCTATATAATATATAACAAAGTTTCACTTTATGAGTCAAATTACTGAAATAAATCCACATTCCAATGATATTCTAATTCACTGAGAAGCATCTTTATGTGTATATATAGTGCAGAAAGTATAACTCCTATTTTTTTTTGTCCTGTTAGGCACAAGGGGTTAAGATAAAATAAATAAATAAATAAATAAATAAAAAAAAACGCCCTCTACCTCCATCTTATTAGCCATGTTTTTCTTCCTCTTGGTGTCACTAATGTCTCCTCGAATCTTGGTATCCCTAAAAGTAATTATTATATTTTTTTCTGACAGCTCCTCTGGCTAATTGGCATGGACAGAAGCTCCATCAGCTCTCAATAATCATCTTTAACTGCCCAGTGGTCATCATTTCTTCTTTCCCCTATTCTACAGCAAATACGCTCAGCACACACCAGGCGTAATTATAAATCAGCTCTTCAGCAATTATTTTCATAGCACTTTTGACCTGTAGATGTGTATGCTAGACAGCTCACTGTTCAGTACACTTGATATTGGACATACCAACCTTAAATTGTATATAGCTATTGGAAAAAAAATTGCTAGCATTTATTGGCATTGGGGTGAGGATTTGGGCTCATGGCTTACATGATTCATCAGCCTTATGGAATGTAATATTGCAAGGTAACAAATATTGTTTGTGCTAAAAAAGTGGAAATGTATGTGATGCCAAATTAGGCAGTATGAATAACATGAATAACTAATACATGAACATAACCTAATGGACATTACATGGACATTTTTGTCATGGATAACTAATTTACGGAGCCCTGAGACTCTGTGTTTTGTGTTTTTTGGGACTTGGCATGCTCTGGACTTTTAAGTTAAAAGTGTGCTCACTGCCACCTGTTTATGTTCATGGATGGCTTAGTTTAGTTTAGTAATTAGTCATATTATTTAAGCTCTTGAATATTATCTTGTCTTTGTCTCACATCTGTTTTTGCTGTTGTTGTTTAGTTCCAGTTGATACTCCGGTGAAAATCCTGTCATCATTTTGATTTATGCTTTGGTTAACAAAGTCTTAACTTAAAAAAAAAAAATCTTACTCTACTCTTACTCTGTGCTTACTCTACGCTTGAAGCATATCCATTACTTGACAAAACCACTTCAAAATGATATATAAAGAATATATACATACTAATGAATTACCACAATAATTCATTAGTATGTTGTAGGGCCTCCTTTTGCAGCCAATCCAACTTCCTTTTGTCTTGGGAATGACAGATACAAGTCCTGCACAGTGGCCAAAGGGATTTTGAGCCACAGAATAGTGGCCAGGTCACTACGTGATGCTGGTGGAGGAAAACGTTTCCTGACTCGCTAAAACACACCCTAAAAGTGGCTCAATAATATTTAGATCCGGTGATTGTGCAGGCAGTTTCATTTCATCAAACCACTCTGTCACCAGTCTTGCTGTGTGTATTGGTGCATTATCATCCTGATATACGGCACTGCCTTCAGGATACAATGTTTGAACCATTGGATGACCATAGTCTTCTAGAATGGTCCAGTAGTCCTTGGCAGTGACGCACCAATCTAGCACAAGTATTGGGCCTAGGGAATGCCATGATTTTGCAGCCCAAACCATCACTGATCCACCCCTATGCTTCACTCTGGGAATGCAACAGTCTGGGTGGTACGCTTCTTTGGTGCTTCTCCAAACCGTAACTCACCCGGATGTGGGAAAGACAATGAAGGTGGACTCATCAGAGAACAATACATGTTTCACATTGTCAACAGCCAAAGATTTTTGCTGCTGGCACCATTGAAACCGACGTTTGGCATTGGCATAAGTGACCAAAGGTTTGCCTATAGCAGCCCGGCCATGTACATGGACCCTGTGGAGCTCCCGACGAACATGTCTTTGGACTGTGGGAGGAAACCGGGGTACTTGAAGGAAACCCACTAAGCACGGGGAGAACATACAAACATATGTACATACAGAGACGGGAATCAAGCCTGGCTGGAAATCGAACATAGACCCTGGGGGTGCAGGCGACACTGCTAACCACTACACCACCGTGCCGTTTAAAGTAAAATTACTTTAAAAATCATTGCATTTGTAAATGTGAAAAGTTTTCGATAGGGATTAAAATTGGACACCAATATGGCGATATGATATTTTTGTTAATTTAAATACAGTGGAACCTTGGAGTATGAGCATAACTCGTTCCGGAAGTGGGCTCGTATTCCCAAACGCTCGTAAATCAAAGCAAATTTTCCCATAAGAAATAATGGAAATTAAAATTTTACGTTCCACAGCCCAAAAAAATAAATACCTAAAAATATTTTGTGTTAATAAAAATGAATTAACACAAAATATAAAGTAAAAATAAAACAAATTAACCTGCACTATAATCAAAATCCATGTGTGTGTGTGTGAAGCACCCCCTCTCTGCACACACACACACAAACAAGACACACACTAAAGACGAGAGAGAGAGAGAGAGAGAGAGAGACAGTGTGTGTGTGAACCGGCACGGTGTCAAATTATGCGCGCGCACACACATAACACACACTTCGCAGCGCAAGAGAAAGAAAAACACACACACACACACAAAGCAACAACCACACGGATGTTGATTATACCAGTAAGAGACGAGCACTAAGACACAGCAGGGAAGATGATTAGAGAGAGAAAAACCGTTGGCTCAGTTGTGATCACGTGACGCTCCGCGTCAAATCAAGAAGCACATGCGTGATACATGATACACAGTACTCGTAAACCAAGACAATGCTCGTTTTTCAAGTCAAAAGTTAAAATTTAAAATCTTTGCTCGTCTTGCAGAACACTCGTAAACCGTGTTACTCGTAATCCGAGGTTTTACTGTATACTGAATATTTGGGATCATTGTGTTCTATAAATATGTTCTATAAAAGTTTTTGCCAATTCTCTTGAAGGGTGCCAATAATTACGGTATTACCTATTTTAATTGAAATAGACGAGACGGAAGACTATCTATTTAACTTTAAACATAATACTAATCTTCCATTTAATTTCCAATTCACCATAAAACTGTAAACCTAACTGTTAACATTAAAACGTGTCATGTAATATACTTTTGTTGACATTTTATATTTGGAAATAGTATTTCAGTGAAAAAACGCTGGAATTCTTAAATGCATCACCAAGGCCACATATGGGAATTCCTGCGTGATTACAGTCAGCTTCAGATTGATTGGTTTAGTATAATGACATTCCAGCCGTAGAGCTCAGAATGAGATGGAATAATTCATACTGGCATTGGTGAGATGTGCAGAGGCGGTAGCAAGGTTGTCAGAAGGAAAGTGAAAGTGTTAGGAAGTGTGAAATGTGGTAGGATGTGTGAAAAACCATTTCCAGTTGCTATATGTTGAAAATATGAGAGCTGACCTTAGTTAATATTGTTTCACTGGTCTATGGGATAAGCTCAAACTGTTTCCAAATAAAGACTCAGTCTTGGCAAGGACTGCTAAAAGTGCCAAGTTCCTGAATTTGTGGAATTGGGACTGATTTACCCACTCAGTTACCCTTCAATGAATTCATCTATCCATTCAGTTCACAGTACAGTAAGTGTTAAAGAGAATCACCTATTTACAATAAGATACCCTAGACCAGGGATGTTCATGATCGATAGATAGATCGATAGATCGATAGATAGATAGATAAGGGAAATTATAAAATGTCTATATTTTTATGGCTATAATTAAAACAATTTGGATAAAATGGTAATATTTTGTTCTAACACATTGACTAATGCCATATATTCAACAAACGCTGGTATGAAAGTGAATAAATGCATATTTGTTTTGAAAAATTGTCTTTAAGTATAAAGGTATTACATTTCAACTTACTATATTATCTTGGCCTAAATGTGCTTTACCAGTTACGTTTCTCGTGCATAATAATAGTAATAGTGTGTTAGTATTTTTTCTTGTGTGGCATCAATACATTATTAGTCAGGGGATGTTTATGAGTTTTTTAATAACAGCATGACTTCAGTGGTGTGGTGACTTTCAGCGTCGAGGGTTCGAGTCCCGAACAGGTCTGTGCATGAAGTTTCTGTGCACATTCTCCCTGTGCTTAGTGGGTTTCTTTAAGCTAATTTAAGCTAAATGGTGTTTCCAAATAGCCTGGAGTGTGTGTAACGGCTCATTTATGTTGATTTGGCAAATGCTTCACATAATCTACCTGGATAAAAAGTGAGTTCTATCAACAAAAAAAAAACAAAAATGACTGGGTCAATTACCGTGGCTTTGTGGTTAGCACTGTTGCCTTACAACTCTAGGTCCTGGGCTCTATGTCTGCGTCAGGTCTGTGTGCATGACGTTTGCATGCTCTTCACGTGCTTGGTGGGTTTGCGTTTCCAAATTGCTCATAGTGTGTAAACCTGGAGGTCCTACCATGGTCATACAAAATGGGAATAAACACAATGCTCCTCATTGGTCTCCATTGTCCCTAGTTGGACTATTGAGGTTCCTGGATGGATGGATAGATGGAGCTATTATATTTAATTTATTGTTGTTATTTGTTAGAAAATAATGTGGAACTGTTCACTGTACATTTAGAATTATTTAGTAATTGAGTAGATTGTGTTTTGGACGTCTTCAGAAATCCAGATTTTTTTCATTTTTTTCTTATTTGCAATATAATCCACTATAGTACTGTACCTCACCCGACATCCACCGCCACTATGCTGCCACTGTTGGATGCTTAGGCAAGACAATTAACCTTGTCTTGATGCTTATTGTGTGTTAGTGTTAGGAGTTGAAAATCAATCAGCACATCTTAAATTTTACTGCAACAACTTATTCATTGGTGTAGTGGTTAACACTGTCGCCTTGCACCTCCAGGGTCTGGGTTTGATTCCCGGCCAGGCTCAATTCCTGACTCTGTATGCATGGAGTTTGCATGTTCTCCCCGTGCTTGGTGGGTTTCCTCCCACAGTCCAAAGACCCGCAGATTAAGCTAATTGGTGTTCCCACATTGCCCGTAGTGTACAGTGGTGTGAAAAACTATTTGCCCCCTTCCTGATTTCTTATTCTTTTGCATGTTTGTCACACAAAATGTTTC
>JAQMYI010000008.1:8229629-8248434 GCA_030014275.1 Clariallabes melas
AAACTTAAATAATTCTTTTGATTGTGTAAAGCTGCTTTGAGGCAATGACAATTGCTAAAAGCGCTAT
This sequence comes from Clariallabes melas, assembly GCA_030014275.1. Lineage (NCBI taxonomy): Eukaryota > Metazoa > Chordata > Actinopteri > Siluriformes > Clariidae > Clariallabes > Clariallabes melas. The sequence continues at coordinate 8,229,697 of JAQMYI010000008.1, forward strand.
ACAAATAAAACTGAATTGAATTGAATACATTTTCAGTTTTAACGTTAAGTGCAGCACCCTGGCGTTTCTGAGAAAATCTGTCACTTCGCTGCAAATCGATGTAAAAGTGCTCAGGTGTGATCCAAAACCTAACAGACTGCCAGGTTGAATCTTCAGCCAGCTCGACATTGAGATGGAAGTGTTTGCAAATGTGACTGTGCTGCAAATGAGACCTGTGCCCCTTATAACCGTGATATTGACAGAACTAAAAAGAAACCTTGTTAGATGGATGTAGTGAAATTTGCACCACCGGTTCCTTTATCTCTATCTCATTTATCTCTTTTGGAAGCAGGTGTACGTGAGTTCTTTTGCTTTATAGTTATCAAACTGCAAAAAAACAACAACAACAAAAAACACTCCTTGATCAATTGTAGGAGCATAATCAGCATTGAAGGCTGTTGCCCTACAATGTAATTACTGCAAATGACAGAGCTTCATTACTGTCATCAAACGATTGGCAAACGAATCAATCAGATTATACAGAAGGAATTTAATCATCGGTTGCAAGCAAGAGACGATAAAGATGAATACAGCATGCGCTGCCGATGATGTTAAGACGGATGTCACGCTGCCTATTCAATACGATGACACTAAGTACGATTCGGTTTGAACCCCACGAATTATTTTGCCACAGGACACTGAATGTGCCTGTCAAGTCATACATACATAAATAATAACTACAGGCTGTCATGAATTATACAGGACTCACAGAATGACTGATACTTAAGGACAAAAACACACATTGTTCGGATTGCTTTCCTTTTACCTTAAAGCAAACTATTGTACTTTATACAGTACATAGAATGCGGTTCTTGAAAGTTCTAGAAAGTGTCCACCCATGATTTATTCTGGGTGGGAAAAAAAAATCTAAGAAATGCACTTTTATAAGAACCTCTTAACTCAGCTTTAATAACCAACTCAGACTGAGACCTTCATGACACTTATCTTGAAAATGTTGCTTTTCTTTAAAGGAAAAACAGCCCTGCAGTAGTTCAGATCCTCCACCGTACTTGACACTAGAGAATAGATAAGTTTCAGTAAACTGTATAACTGTCTTTCTTTTTTAAGTTAAGCTTTTATTTGTTAAATATACTGTACATTTCTGCACAGTGAAATTCTTTATTCTTCACATATCCCAGTTTTGTTAAGATGCTGGAGTCAGAGCGCAGGGTCAGCCATTATAATGGACTCCTGGAGCAGACAGGGTTAAGGGCCATGCTCAAGGGCCCAACAGAGGCAACTCGGTGAACTGCCGATCGTCTGATCAGTAACTAAGGGCATCAACACAGTGAGCTAGTAAGTCAAGAGGAAGTAAAATGTTTTTCAAACTGCGGTCATTGAATAAGGCCAAAGAAAGGTCCACTTGTGTTTATAAGGAAACAAAAGCCAATCAGAATTTATCATCCAGTTTGTCAACTGAGTACTCTACCATGAGATATGCACATTTTATAGTGGTCCAATCCAGAATGGATGGCATGGTGGCTTCGTGCTTAGCATTGTCGCCTAGCACCTCCAGGGTCTGGGTTTGATTCCTGCCTCGTGTGCATGGAGTTTGCCTGTTCTCCCCATGCTTGGATGGTTTCCTCCAACAATCCAAAATGCAGATTCCCAAAGTGCCCATAGTGTGTTAATGTTGACCCTACCATGGCTGTAAAAATTGGAATAAACACAATGGTCACCATGGGCCTCCACAGTTCCTAGCTGGACTACAGGAGGTTCCCAGATGAATAGGTGGAATCCAAAATTATGTGCATGGGGAAGCAAGGTTTATTGTCAACTTTACCATAGTAACTCAAGGTTACCCATTTTTACCATGGAAGCAAGTAATTCTGTAACTGACTGTAACTAACACCTTAAATAAACAAAATGTCCTTTAGTAAACCTGGTTAAGTTAGACCACTGTAGTCTTGGCCTCTTATTGGCTCACCTGTACTGAATTGTCTCCGATGTGGTAGAGGCTCTTAGTTTGGTCATGAGGATCCTCACAATGTTGAAAAGGAAAATAAAGTTGATCTGTACAAATGAGAGAAATAAATTTTATTATTTGGAAGAGCTGGGGAATTATACATATGTGTCCAAATGTAATATTGTCCTATATAATAATAATAATAATAATAATAATAATAATAATAATAATAATAAAACACACCATGCGATATTAATCTACTATATCCTCTTTATGTGAAAGTAATCTCAGGATCATTTTAACCTTTTTTAGCTGTCAGGTGAAATATCACTGGTTATGCTACGTATGTGGATTGCAAACTCTTAAAACAGCAATTTCAGTCAAACAAAAGTTTTAAAGTAATTCATGATTTGGTTTATAATTCCAGTATGTAGAATAATGGGTTAAATATGAGTTAATTCTTAAATCTAGTTTTAAATCATCACTGTCATTTATTCATTAGGCATCTAGATCTAAATTCTAATCCATTTCTATAAAGCTACTGTATCGGTTTTGGGTTCCCCTTATGCCACCGGGGAAGCTCTGGCGACACAGGGTGTGGTGCGTCAAGATCTCTGGGGTGTGTACCATGGTGTCTGTCACTGGAACTCCTCTGGTTTCTGTGGGTTGCAGGCTTGTCTATCTGATGCATCCCATGGTTCCTCGATCAGATATGGATCTAAGGAATTTGGAGGCTGGATCAACAACCTTGAACTTCTTTCCTGCTAAGCCCTGTGCGCGGCAGGTTGTGATCCGCCGGGTGTTCTGATACCTTTCTGTTGGAGCCAGTGTTGACGTTTTATTATTCTGTTATTTTTCTGTGTAGGTCTAGATGGGTCTTGGGTGCCCATGATCCTGTCTCCAGTTTACTGGAGTATAATTACTACATGTAATGGGTATTCAATTCACCTGATGTAATGTTATGGCTGATCGGTATATATTATAAATGTATATTATAACAGTATAATTTGTATTTAATTTACTTTAAAAAACTTTTTTGTAAAGTTTTGGAGTTTTTGACTGACTATGAATGGTAGTTTTTTTCCTGCTTGAACATGATTGAGTTACTATTAGATCCGGGCTCATTTGCTGTTTCTCTGCCTTCTAGATATTTTCCTTGAATTTCTAATAAAGCAAAAGAAGCAACTTGAATTTTCACAATTACAGACACAGCATATGGTGATTTATTTTTCCCCTGCTTGACTGTTTCCCAGATTTTCAGCTTGAATGTTTTAATTAAGCTCTCTCCTCTCATAAATACATGCTTCATTTCTTATTAATTAGACTTAACTATGTAAATCACTATGAAAAAAAAAAACCTATGAAAGTTTTGTGCTGAATTTTTACTTTGACACCCACAGGGCTCTAACATACCAGGAGAACAAGAATCATGGGGCCTTGGTAGATGTAGTCAGTATAAACACCAGTTCGCTTTCCAAACCAGCACCTACAAAATCAGACAGAACAGAAATGCAATGAAGTCCTTCAATTAAATATAGAAAAGCATAGCATTGCCGAAATGCTTACCGAGAACCTCTATACCTTTCATTCAGTTCACCTCTTTTCATCCCTGACTGTATTCAATAGGGCTGCAGCTATCAAATATTTTAGTAATTGAGTATTCTACCAAAAATGTAATCGATTAATTGAGTAATCGGATAAAATGTACTTTTGCTTAAGTAAACAGCAATGTAAAATATATAAGAGAATCAAAGATTAATCTGTTTTCTTTTTAGAAAAATCAACTTTCATTTTTTAAATGCATACAGCATTTTATCAAAAAAATAAACATAGTCATTATACACAATACAAGGAATAGCTTAAAGTTGACTGAGATGACAGTGCCGTACATTCTTATTTTAAAGCCTTTTCTCAGATGCAAAAACAAAAAAAAAAAGGTATTCAAATAACTTTAAGTATCAAAATAAACTAAAGCACACATAAAAATAAAGTTTAATATAATTTTATTGCTCCCTTCCATTTTGGCATGGCTAAAATGCCTGCCCCATTTCTACAGGCACTTAGAGTGGAAATGAAACAGTACAGAGATTTAGAGAGAAGAAAGGTGTGACGATGGAACAAATCCAACAAAGTTATTACTTCAAAGAAAAAAAAGAACCTTTAAAAACAGCAGAAATCGCTTTTCTTTCCCCCCAAAACGTGAGTAAAAGTTCAAATCAAAAGCAGACCCTTTTGAGGAAGAAATAGAAAAAAAAACCTTTTACTTAAACCAAGATATACTGCTTGATCAAAAAAAGATTTCATTCCGCCGTCTTTAGCTTTGATTACAGCACACAGTGATTCCCAAAACCACTCTTTCACAGTTGGAGTCCTGGAATATGCCATTTGCCATCAGGGAGCAAAAACTCCATTGATGTGATGACCTGGTCATTCAGTACATTCAGGTCATATATTGTTGCTGAGTCTAGACCTGAGCTAATGAAGCAATCCCAGATTACAGTATAACACTGCCTCCAGAGGCTTGTACTGTACATTGGCCACTATGCATGATACTGTGGGTGCGTCACTTCATGTGCTTCCCTTCCTCCGAATTACTCTGGAATAGGATCAATCTGAACTTATCAAACCACATTGCCATTTTTCCGTTGCTCCAAAGTCCAATCTTTATGCTTAGTAGCAAATTAAGCCTTTTTTCTGATTAGTCCTACTAACATGAGGTTTTCTTATGGCCACACAGCTGTTTAGTCCCAATCCTTTGAGTTAGCAAAAAATAGTGAAAGCTCTTACTTTCACTATTAAAAATAGCTATGGTTGCTTTTTTTTTTTTTTTTTTTTTTAACTTCGCCAAGTGTTCAAGTGATCTTCATTCATAACGTTTTCTGACAACCTTTCATCCACAGAGTGTTCAGGATTGTTGAAGGGTTGTTAATCCAGTTAAAGCAATTTCACATATCCTTAGTTGTTTTCTTTGCTTGATGCAGGCCAATAATTCAACCCTTCCGAAGTGGTGACTTTTTTTTTTTTTTTTTTTTTGGCCAAGCAGTGAATGGCAACATTTATTTATCAAATAATCTCTGTTCAATGGGGCATTTAATCACACCATGTGTGTAAAAGAGAGAGAAAGAAAGAAAGAAAAGAAGTTGGTTCAATATGCAGTTTGGGGATTATGATCTTGGAATAATTTGCAGATTAACATGTTTAGATACTAACAAACTCATCCCTTGTGCATATTTGGCTTTTGGCTTTTGGGTGAGCATGTGTGTGTGGTTGTGAGTCAGCTCTCCAGTGTGAAGCAGATGAAACGATCGCCTGGCAGTGAGGACTCCAGGAGGGCAAAACTATGAAAAGCTGATGCATGCTGGCTGCCAAAATCAATTACAGTGCAGCTTTAAATGCTAACAGTTTTGCTGATAATGCCTGCATGGGAATTTACTTCATGTGCTGCTTATTGTGGTCAAAAGTTGAACTAAAGCTGGAAGTCTGGCATGGGACAGTATGTGCTCAGGAAATGTCTTATCGTGATTCAATGCATATCATGAATAATTGCACATTCTACACAGAAGAATTATTTTATTAACAGGATCCAGGAAAGGAGCCCAACTGGCCAAAAACACATATACGGTACAGTGCAAAAGTCTGGAACCACCGCTTATACATTCATATTTTGCTTCCAAAGAACCAGACTTTCATGTATATTTTAATGTAGTCTTAAGGAATGTGAATGTTTGCTTGTGTGCGATGGACTGGCACCCCATCCAGGATGTACCCCACCTCATGCCCAGAGTCTCCCTGACTCCCTGAGTCTCCATGATAAGCGGTATAGAGTGAAAGGGACTTGAGGAATAGTTCTCCAGGCATCCAGGACTTTTTTAAGCTTTCATTTTCAGTCCAGTCACTGTACCTGACCAGTTTTAGAGGAAAGTTTTTCATTTGTTAAGCCACACAGTGATCTATGAATCATTCAAGCATAAAAAAAATCTAACAGGTGCAGATGATGACAGATGTTCAGGCCGATCATTAGTGTACTGGTGATGCTGAATGCCTAGTGGTAGAAACAGATGAGAGGGGAAATGAGGTCGCTGCTGAGGTTGTTACCTAAACAACCAATTTTTTAAATGGCTTCTTTAGGGACTTTGCAGCCTGCGACCTTGAAACATTTGTGCCCATTTCTTTTATTTAATCTACATATGTAAAATAAAAAATGTAGAGTTGGCTCAAAACTTTCACACAGTATTGTAATTTTTTTTTAACTTAAGGAAAGAACACGTTGCACTTTTCTATTTATAGTTCCATTTAAGGAGTCGTCCTAAGAATTATTCCTTTAGAAAAGTCTCTGTTACTGTCTCCTAATGGTAATAAGACGAGAAAAATACAGCTTGTCATGTTACACAAATGCCTTTTGTGAGTTGACCTCCGACAGCTGGCCCTTGAGACACCTACTAAAAATTCTCAGCAAATACCAGATCAGGGAAAACTACTGTACTGTCGCAACTACACATTATTTGCCATACAATATTCTGTTCCAAGTTCCTGGGTAATTTGTTACTATAGAAACAATAATGTATCAAAATGAAGGAATTAATTTGAACTCTTCTGAGCAATCAGAATCAGGAGTTTATTATGGCTCTAGTAATAATCTTTATTACTTAAATAGAAAGGATTGTTGTTGGTGGACAAGTGTTTTTAACTGAATAGCTGTTTATTGCAAGAACAGCAGACCAGGCGTGGTCAGAAACATGACGACAGTAACACAACTTGACAATGACTGCAGTCAGTCATTTGCATTCACATCCACACTGATCATGTACTAAAGTTGATTACAGCAGGGTAATTAAGCATTTCTTGATCATTAAATGTGGTTATGTTTGTATGTGTGTGTGAGATAGATAGATAAATAGATAGATAAATGTTAAAAGAGCAGAAGAATGCATGCATAAAAGGCACTTACTTTTCATTGTCGTAGTACAGCTTACCAATGGCCCATGCAACGATGATAGGAAAGGGAATACCTGTGAAAAGAAAAAGACATCCACTATCATTATTGTCACAGCTGCACAATAACAATAATAAACACCACAATTACTGTAATGAAAGCGCCACTAATTAGTGGCACCCATTTGGTCACCTACTGAAGGTTTAATATGGCATTCACATGCACATTTTAAAGTATGAGGGGCGTTCAGATCAAACCAGGACTTTAAAAAAAAACTTTTTACAGAATAACAGAACACAGTTATAAGAGGAACAACTTTATTTCTCTATATCCCCTGCGACACTAATCTCAAAGTTTTCTCTCAGTACAGCAGAGCCATGATGGGACTTGCTGCTTCATGTCTGAAACGCCAGCCTGTCAGCGTTTCACACGTCTGGATGTCAGACTCTGAAGAATCATAATGATGTTCGACTTTCAGGAGAATTATTATTTTTTTTTCCGATTGCCCCACTTTATTGATTGCTCTCTGCAGCAATTGAGCACACATGGAGAGTTGCATACGTACACTCAACACTCTAGGAAAATAAATTATACCCTAAAGCGTTCCAATAGTAGGAATCTACAACATGAGAACGCATGTCGCGCAAGTTGATGACAAGTTATCCACTGATTTTCCAGGATCAGGATTCCAGGAATGTACCCAGTGAACAGTTGGTAACCTCAACAAAACAGACTTGATGGTAACTGAAACAGATTTCGTGTTATACAACAGCACTTTCAACCTTATGGTAGAAATTAACAGTGGAATAATTTGTGGTCGTGTTATCTGGTATCACCCAAATTAGCATGGGTTCTCCTTGCAGTCTAGTTACTTTCTAGGAAGGTTTCTTCATGAAGGTGTCATTTTCCTTGTCATTGTCCTCAACTGCTAAATCTATAAATGTATATAATTGTTAATGTATATTCAGAATTTTTATTTCTGTGAAGCTGCTTTGGAATTGTTAAAAGTGCTATATAAATATAATGACACTGAATTGAATAATTCCATGATCTACTAAACCTCAAGACCTACAGCATTACTGTAAATGAACCATCTAAATAAGTTAAATCTAAACCTCGGCATATGGTGCCCTTAAGAATTTTTGCCTTAAGGAATGAAATTTTTCAAGGAATTTGCCCAAATATCAATATTGTATCAAAATGAACATTTTAAAGTATGTTCCAGGTAAGTTCTTATATTTGTTTGCATCAGTGGAAAGCCAAGTAAAGAGAGTTTACGTTTTTTTTTTTTTTTTTTTTTTGCATTTTGTGCAAGATTTAGTGAAGATATAGCACCATCAGTCTCATGAATGTTAGCAAGGATGGTTGCAAGAAGAAAAGAGAGTCACTTTCAGTTTTGCTTTTACGTGCATCATAAATTAAGGTTAAGTGAGGTTTAATGTCTATTTTTCATATTTTACTTAGTTTACATGTCTTTCCTAAATGTTTTGATATGCAAAAATATGATTATAGTGTTGGAAATTGGGAATATTGGTAGTATTTTTGGGTGGCTGGAACAGATTATCTGCAATTGCATTATTTCCTATGGGAAAATGCAATACGGATTTTCGCCTTAAGAACTCGCCTCCGGAACAGATTCAATTTGTATGCCGGGGTATCACTGTATGTATGATCTGAGTCTGTGGAAGTTGTAAAAAGTGGTAACATGATGTGCCCCTAAAATGTTTTTTTTGTTACATCCACAAAGCAACTGACTGATGCATAGAATAAGCATAAAAAATTACTTGTCACACATCAGCTTCATTGGACCTTTACAAATTTGAGCTGATTACCATCACTACAGTAAGATGTGTCACATGACAAGTCGGTGATCATTTTTAATGATTTGTAGTAAACAAACTTTAAACGCATTATGATAACAGAACATCAAATCTGCCATTTTTATCCAAACTTAAATCACTGCATTTCATTATTAAAAGTTCTAAATGATTGTGAGTACTCACACCAGCCGATACAGATGAACATCCACTTCCTGAGCTTATCGGTGGAGTAAGTCAGTACGATGGCTGTGTGAAGATAGCAGCCCTCACCGAACATCCAGAAGAAGTTGGTCACATGAAAATAATTATATGCTGCTGTAACCAGTCTGCACCAGATCTGTCAACGAGACCAACAGAAAGGAAAATCGTATAAAAGCATCCTTGAAGCAGACACAAACATGTTTTTTTTTTTTTTTCATAAGGGACAAGATCTTAAAAAGCTTTTTTTAAGTCATGTTTTTTTCTGATTGGATTTACATTCCTACATATTTAAATACATCTTCTAACAATGGTGGTAAAACATATTCACTTTCATTTAAATGCAGAAAGAGCAAGGGAAAGAAAAAGGAAAATAGTCCTCATTCAAACGGATGGAGTTTATTTGAATGAAGTTCAATTCAAGTTCAAATGCTTTAATGCAGAGAAATGCAGTTGATTTAAATTGTTAGCTGAGTAACAATCAACCAAAGACAAATGCATGACGAATCAATGTCTTCGGGATATATAATGAGTATTTGAAAAATTGAAATAAGAATGTAAACACTATTAAAACTATTTACTCAGGTTAAAGAGAAACTCCCCCATAATTAAGAAACATAGTGATGAACCGCTGTATGTCTCTCTGTCTGTCTGTCTATCTATTAAAATTTTTTAGTACAGTATGTACTGTAATGTGTGAATATACTGTATGAGAGGCGTTCAAAAAGTCAACCCGGGACTTGTCATCTCATGAAGTACCTTGGGGTACCTATGCCTTTGACAGCACAGAAGTTTGCTAATCCGCAGTGAGTTGAAGGAATGGTTTGACATGGCAGGCCAGGATTTTCTTGAGCACATTGTCACGCATGACAAAACTTTGGTGGAAACGAATCGCAACATGCATCAACGAGAGAACAGATTCCTAAAGTATGAAAAGACACCTCCCAAAAAAATTCAGATCAAGTGCATCTGCAGGAAAAGGTACAGTATGACTAGTACTTTTTTTCTTTTTTTTTTTGGTATCATTCATGGGATTTTTCTCTTTTATTGTGCCAGTGTGAACAATAAATATTACTATCAGGCTTTAAAAGATGTGCATAACACTTTCGAGAAAAAAAATGGCATCATCAAAGGCATTCAGTTTTTTGCAGGAAAATGCACAAACTCATACTTCCTACCGCACCACTTGCACATAACAGGAACTCTCATTTACTCTCATTAATCCTGGTTTGACTTGAACATCCCATGACAGTATAGAAAATTTTATCTACATAACCATATCTTACGACTCTCTCTGTTGCACAGATGACTGCACAGTGGACGTCATAAAGCCCATTGCTGCCCAAACCTGCAAAAGTAGTTTCCTACTTTTTCAGCCATATTAATTCATAAAAATCTGATTTTGTTAAATGCTGGTAATTATCTGCCAAATCACCCATTTGTAGGAATATCATGTATGGAATGAAAACACAGAAACCCAGGTGTACAATTTGGGTGTATGTGCTACAATAGCTCCCCATGCTTGGTGGGTTTCTTGTGGATACTCCGGTTTCCTCCCACAGTTAAAAGACCTGCAGATTAGGCTAATCGGCATTCACAAACTGTCCGTGCTTTAGGTGTATGCCTGTTGCAAGCTAAATGTTACTCTAAAGTATTATAATGATTTTAAGACTTTCAGGAGAAAAAAAAAGATTCCCGATTGCCTCACTTTATTGATTGCTCTCGACAGCAATTTAGCACACATGGCAAGTTGCATACACTCAACGCTCTAGGAAAATAAATTATACCCTAACGCATTCTAATAGTAGAAATCTACAACATAAGACTTCTATTATTGCTGTTTATGCTTCATAATAGTTCACAGAATAATCTGTTTTACAGAGCAACCTCTTTTGGAATGAAATAGTCACTTTGGAGGCACTCTGCAGTCTGCTGTTGACAACTCTATTAATGACATCACTTCAACAGTCTTGGACTATTTATGCCGTTGCACCTTGAAGCACGCACATTTTTTTTTGCTGTAATTTGGAGCATTTTACAGCAAATTGATTTTGCTTCTTAGAACAGGTATACTTCAAGTCCAGTATGGTAGAGAGACTCTTAGCCGTGGTAAAACATCTGAATGTTTTAAAGAAGGCCGTATGTATGTGAATAATGATCCTGGCCTCAGAGGTGGCTTGGAGCCCACTGCAGTCTTTCCCGTGAACATTCAGTGGATCGTCAGATAACATGTCACTAACTCGCAGAAGAGAGGGGTCTGTCTTTGGGAACAGCACACACAATCATTTGCGAACACCACTTGCACATAGCGGGAACTTGGTTGTGGGTTATCGCCACATTTCCCATACAGTCCTGACCTCAGTCCAAGCAATTTGCACATTTTTGGGCCATTAAATGAGTTCCTGGGAGGTAAGGGTTTCACATGAAGATGTGGAGCAAATCTTATTACTAAGAAAACTTTTTTTCTTTGATGGTATACAAGCACTAGTGAAATGCAGGGGATAATGTAAAAATATTTTTTCTCTTATGTGTAAAGTAAAGTTTTTACTCTCATGTGTTCTGCAAGTCCCGGTTGGACTTGGTCACCCCTCATACTTGTGTCCTGTAAATGTCATTCAAATCTAAATAAGCCTGAAATATGAAAAAAATAGTAAGAAGTGCAACACACTGCCATAGCTGCACTTCTGTATAATTATATACTTATAGTCATGATGTGAGTTCAAGAGCTCACTCTATATGAACCTTAATAAATGTAACAGCAAAAATTAGACCCAGTTTACCCAGTTTAAGTAAACTTCTTGATTTGAGAATTTAAAGCGTACTTCAGCTATTACCTAAGTAGTTATTTAGGAGCGTAATAACACTTTTGGTGGCTTAGTGGTTAGCACTGTCGCCTTGCACCTCTAGGTCCTGGGTTCAATTTCTACGTCTGGGACTGTGTGCATGGAGTTCGCATGTTCTCCATGTGCCTGATGGGTTTCCTCAAGGTGCTCCAGTTTCCTCCCACAGTCCAAAGACGTACAGATTAGCATAATGGGCATTCCCAAATTGCCCGTAGTGTGTGAATGTTCACCGAAGGTCCTACCATGGTCGTACAAAATGGGAATAAATACAGCGGCTACCATTGACCTACAGTGCATGGTCCCTAGTTGTACTACAGAGGTTCCGAGATGGATGGATGAAATAATATTTTTGCTTGAGAAGAGCATTCAGGATAATTCTCCTCATCGGGATTAAATGTTGGGGATTTTGAAAAGATACTTAGAATAGACCTATGCAAAGTAACAGGTGTCATGTTAAAAACTGGAATACTGACACATTGTTTCATAATGAGAAAAAAATGCTCTCAGATGGAAAGTATTCAAATATGAAAAGTTTTAAACTTGCTTACCTGAAAGCATTTCCCCAACTCTTAATCGTTCCCAGACATCTCATATCACCCATCTGAGCATTAAATACTACTGGAGTGCATTTCTAATTACAGAGTTATTAGCATACAGGCCATTAATTCCATTCTGTATCAGCCATGTTCGAATGAGTGAAATGGAGCAAGCAGAATAAATAAGTGGTGGAAGTTTGGAAGCCATATTAGCTTTGTCTTCTCACTTCATCACCACATTTTTAAATGTGGAAGCAAGTGATAAGTCATACTTCCTTTTTCATGTTTTGTGAGATTTCAGCTCTTGGAGTGAATGCCACTGTTTAAATTGTCATACCTTTAGAATATTGAAGTCTAATAAAATAAGCCTTTTTGGCTATGTGGTGCCTGTGCCATGGCTCTAAATACAATAATCTATAATTATTGGCACCCCCCTAAAAAAAAAAAAAAAAAAAAAAAAAATTCAAGGAGATTAAAGGAGATTTGGAATTACTTTAACTTGTCCCAAAGCATTATCACAACCTGATTTTTTTTTGCAGCTAAAACCTGAGGGATTTAATCTGGAAGTATAGTCCTGAACTGTCAACTTTGTGGAAAAAATGAATTAATTTTAATTTTGAAAAAAAGAATTAAGATCACTTGGTGAAGTTGCATCATAACAAAAACTGACACAGACTATGTTTAATAGTGAAAGTAAGGACATTTCCCTACACAAAATGTACAGTAACAAGAACTCAGATGATTGGGACTAAACAGCTTTGTGGCCATAAAACACCATTTGTTAGTCAACCTACAGTAACTAGGAAAAGATGCATCAATTTGCAAGAAAGCATACAGATTGGACTTTGAAGTAATTCAAAAAAGGTCATGTGATCTGATGAGCTCAGACTGACCCTATTCCAGAGCATTGGGTGCAGCAGGGTTAGAAATATGAAGTACTAAATCATGCACGCGACCTGCATAGTGTCCACTGTACAAGCCTCTGGAGGCAGTGTTACTGTATGCTCTGGGGTTGCTAGGCTCAGCAATGTTATGTGGCAAAAAAAAAAAAAAAAAGTCAGCTGATGACCTGAATATTTGGGGGAGGTCTGGATACATTTATGAATAAGATGGCTTTCTATGAATGTCTGTTGATCTATTTCATTATACCTCATTCAGCAGGTCATGGGGTGACAATTTTTTGAGAAAGTTGTCTTCTGGATATTTTTTAAAATTAGAATATTTTGTTAATATTTTGTTTTGTATAGAGGGTCACAGGGGACCTGGAGACTATCCCAGGAGACGGGGTACACCCTAGACGGGGTGTCAATTCATCGCAGGGCACACAGACGCAAAAACACACATCATATATTTTGTAATTACCCCCTATTGTGAAGACTTGAGAGAGGTCATTTGGGGTCATGTCAAAAGAAGGCTAAACATGATCTGGTCTAAATTAATCCATTTTACCAATGTCTAGTGTTTCCTTTTTAATCTTTAACGCTGTGAACAGGAGACTTGCCTTGACGTGCTTAATATCTTAGTGAGAAGCTATAAGAACCCTGACCTCTTGAATCAAATTGCAAACACTAATTAGTCCCAGGATGTAAAGATAAACTACATTAAACTGCACACAGCAGGGTGTACCGTGCATCCAACGTGTGCTGACCAATTTAAAAACATAGAGCTGTAATGTCAGCGCAAACATACTTCTGTTTATGCACGTCTGAAAGGTTCCTCTGGGCTTCGCATTGACAAGCCGTTATGTAATTAATTTTCTCACTTTTGATAAGTTCATTAAAATAGCAGGCAGAAGCAGGGGTAATTGACTAGCCTAAAGGCTCATCTGACAGCTACTCAGGGCTCAAGCTGTTTAGATGCCACTCCTGACATCTCTTTCTTTCTCTGTTTTTCTCACACGCACATACTGTACACACATTATAATGTAAATGCATACTAGTACACCAGGCAGCATTGCACGTCCGTGCAACATCGAAAACAGACTGCAGAAAGGTGCGTGCTGGCAAAGTTGGGCATTTTAATCAAATTAAAATTACACAATGTGTGTTTGTGTGTGTGTTCATTTAGGAAAGAGAGGTAATGTAGGTGGAGACAGTGGGCACAAGGCTACTGAGTCAGTGCTATGCGTGGGAGAGGAACTGAAAGAGAATGAAGGTTTGTATTAGAAGCAGGCGAGACGATGTGAAGACTTACAGCGCACAACACATGGGAATCGTTGAAGTCCTCTGTGAGTGTGTGTGTAATTCAAACTGAAATGGTATTTTGAAACCGTATGTGCATTTTAAAGGACTGAGCATAAAGACGTGAGTATAAAGTCCTCCCGTGAATATCTATAATAATATCATAAAAACTATTCAAGATAGAAACATTGATGTGGACTAATTCTGTACATTATATAGACTAATTTATATTTAGATTTCTTTGCCTCATGTACAGGTGGTGCTACTGTATAGTCACCAGTATTTAAATGGCTATGGCTATCTATGAAGGAGAAAGAAAGTCTGGTGTGTTTTCAGGTATCGTGAAACTAATTTCCCCAGTTAAAATTCAACAAAAGTTTAAAAAAAAGAATAAATGACATCTAAAAGTTTATTAAGAGTATGAAACACTCCTATGCACAAAGTTCCTTCTAGTGCCTGCGTTCTAAAAATAATGGAGAGTTCAGAAATGACAGGAAAAAAATTATTGTTTTAAGGTATTATCAATCACCTCGAAATAAATGGGACTTAACTGATTAACACACACACACACACACACACACACACACTGATCAACAATCATCCAGAAATCTCACATACCAACCTGAAATTGCTTTTTGCACAAAAAGTTGCAGATCAGTGAATAGATCACATTAAATAATCTGAAGCGTATGTCGGTGTGTACTGTACTGTACTGTACTGTATGTGCACTCTAACTCACCACGTTGCTCTCATGCACCTCTGGGTTCATGGTCAGCTGAACCACGAACCACGTAGCATTGCGCAGGATGAACGCCGTGATCAGGTTCCAGTGAATGATATTCCGAAGGCAGCGGATGCTCCTGCACACACAGAGAAAATTATTTTAATCCTTTAAACTGCTAGTATATCAACTACAGACTAAATCAAACCCATCTGGTTCTATCAATCTGACTTTCAGTTCATGTGTGAAAATATGACATGTTGTGAAGTACACTAATCAGCCATATCATTAAAACCTTTCACATTAAAACCACCTAGGTTTTGGGTTCCGCGTGTGCCACCGGGACAGCTCTGGCCCCTTGGGATATGACTCCACAAGACCTCTGGGGGTGTGCTATGGTGTCTGGCACCACGACATTGGCAGAAGATACTTAGGTGTTGTGGGTTATTGGGTGAGGCTCTGACATGTTTGTCTGGTGTGTCTCATGAGGTCTCAATTGGAATTGGGTCTGGGAAGTTTAGAGGCCGGGTTGGTGGCCTTGGGCTCTTGGGATGTGGTGTACTTTTCTTTTGTGGCCAGCATGGATTTTTCCTGGGTGGAATTTCCTGCATTGGCTTATCTGTGGAATCGGGCCAGGCAGGCTGGTCTTTAGTCCATGTGGGCGAGCCTTGGGTTACCATTATCCTGTAGCCTGTTTACTGGTGTACAGTATAGTTGACAGCGGTTGTTCCATTCAACTTTCAGTGGTGTTAGTGTTATGGCTGATCGGTGTAATGTTGATGACATATTTTTTACTACTACTTCATGACATATTATACGTGCTTTGTAGTATTTCTGCAATGAACTATCAAATTAAAGTATGACCTAAATAGTGCATTAGTCTTGATTTTGCTGTATGTTTATGCAGACTTCAAAGTCAGCTCTAGATCATACTTTTTTTTTTTTGTTTTTGTTAAGACATTCTATTAATTTCAACTAAGAAAAAATGATGCTATGTGGTCATTTGTCATTTGTACTTTAGCAGAATGTTATTGATGGCTTATAATGTAGCTCAAAAGACGTGAAGACCTTATAGCATTGTCGTCGTAAAAAAATAATCAACCTTAACATTTTGGGGATTATTCACCATACACACAAATACTGTACATACACAAAGGAACACATTCACCCCCCTTCAATAAAGCACCTTTGGCCTGTTTTTCCACTTCTTTCAATGCTACATAAACGCTGTGGAAATTGGACTTGGGACGTTGTTAAAGACGTTTCTAGGTTATGTATGAATGCCTGTTGTGTGTGTGTGAATTATGTATTCAAGTTTCAACAACAGTGGCTGAAAAGAAGTATCTAGTATTACATTTATCTAGTGTCCATCCAAGAATCAAGTACATCATGCACTGAACATGGCTTCTGTCAAGACCAAGAATTATATGGTCACGTAATGCATTTTTTATTCAGTTTAAATAAAGCAGATTACAGTAAATAGGCTGGCAGTCTATTATAAATCCAGGTCAAAATATAAAAAAGTGATGTAAACAGAACACTAGCTCATGTCAAGATTTTTCACTTAAAGGTTAGGTTTCTATAAGCACACTGCCCAAACAGAGCTGCAGATAAATCCAGGCAGAAACCACAGACAGGCTGAGCACATTTACTTCAATATGCTCTGGAAGCTTCCCAAGGGTTTCTGCTTGTGTCTTTAGGCAGCTAGGATAAGACACATCCCAAAAAATCTTTTATTCACATCTTTGCATGAATATTTAACCACAATGCTTTTTGTGAAATAAACGAGAAAGTGCTCACTGTTTGACCAGGTCATGCAGCCAGTCCATGATGCTTTTACAAAACTAAATTACTTGTGTACAAAAAAAAAAACAGTTCTCTACAAATAATAATGTTGAACAGTTTGACTGTTAATTAACTGCGAATGAGATATGACCTTCTTTTCTTAGACAATTGTTGACTCAGACTTGGAGCTCAAAGACTTGAGACTTGAAAAGAACTTGTAGTGCAGAGACTTTTCAGAAACTTTGCTATAAAAAAACTAGCTGAAAGACTTGTGATGTGACTTGGACTTGTAGCTCAAAGACTCAGTACTCTGTCTTCTGTTTAAAGTCTTGAAATATACCACATTTTGAAATTTGACTCTGACTTTGGTTCATAGATATGACTTGGACTAGTTTTGAGAATTGATCCCTTATGGAAAAAAATATGGAAAAAACTTGAATATATAAAATATATTAAATAAAACATTTCCATATATAGGAAACTAGTGCGTATATTTATCAATAGATTGCAATATATGAATGGACCATGTATGGATATATATATTGCAGTGAAGACAAAAACCATTATATTTATACTTATAATTGTTTTATTGAAACATTGAAACTTTATGCATGTTTAAGAATTATACACACTTTTAGTTTGTCTGTGTGCTCTGTGCTCTGATTAATGCCTATAAAGTCCATTTTGTTTGAACTACATTAACAGATAAGCATATTGTAAAAAAAATTAAAAATAAATAAATAAAGAAGTAGATATATTCAATCAAATTGAATATAAAATTACATACATTTTGATTATAAAATTACATACATTAAGATATGTTTGAATATGTTTCTCAATATATGAAAAGCAGCAATTCCTTATGTATTTTTCAATATACTGTAATATATTATTCTTTACATTCTGAATATATTTTTTTTATATGAATATCTTTTTTTCTGTTAATTATTAGTTAGTATCAACGAGGAATATTAACATTATAAAATCTTTTCAATTTACCAGTAAATCATTTAATAGATTGACAGTTAATATATAGAGAAATATATTTTCTTTGCGTAAGGGATACTTCATGACACTAACATGTGCCTCAAAGACTTGAGACTTGACCTAAATTTTACTGTCAAGACTTGCGACTTATGATTCAGCTCAGCGTCATGTGACTTGACAAGGACTTGTTGCTTAAAGACATGAGAATTGATTGAGTTGTAGTTTAGTGAACTGAGAAGAGACTTGGACTAGCTCTATGGAAAGCTCTAAGACATAAACCAGTTTTGAAGCTCAAAGATCTTAATTCCATAGTGTCAGATCTAATGTTTTAACTGGATCATCACCACATTTGAGACAATTTAGAAATGCATTTGTCTTTGTCATTTATTAACATTAGCTACATTTACATCTAGCTGAATATCATTCAGGGTAGGTTCCAGGGAAAGACTCTGGAGACACAGTGATCCAAACCCTAATGAATGAATGAATGAGGGAATGAATGAGCAGACGTGTTAAAACAATAGTAGTGTAACTGAATTCTGGGCTAATGTCCTATAACCAGATTTTAAAGTAATCTTGCCAATATTTTAGTCATGTGTGCATCTCGCCTTTTTTCCCCCACATGTCCTTTTTCATATTCTGGATCTTTCTAGTGTGCCGCGGTACACTAGTGTGCCGTGAGAGATCGTCAGGTGTGCCGTGGGAAATTATTCAATTTCACCTAATTGTTCTAAAACATTTTTTGAAAACTAATAAGTCGAGTGTCCCGCGCTGTCTACACCGGCAGAGT
>JAQMYI010000008.1:8248534-8264774 GCA_030014275.1 Clariallabes melas
GTTTCGATTGTTGGTGTGCCTTGTGATTTTTTTCAATTAAAAATGTACCTTGGCTCAAAAAAGGTTGAAAAACACTGGTCTACAGTACATCCTCAATCTGCTTTTGGCTTTACAGCGATCAATAACACACCACAGATCTTGTCTACTGATCGCTCCGTCTCTGCCTTCCTTGCTCAGACCCACCCACGCGAGAGCACGAGGAAAAAGATGGAAAAACATTTAATGGGTATATCTCACTGTCAGCATGTATACGTGTGGTGACCTGGAAAAACCATTCATACGGAGAAATCTTGACATTTTCCACTATAAGCGATTTTAAGGACTATATGTTTTCCTTTACACATATTTCAATCACAAGCAAAGCTACGGCACCTTACAGTTTGCAGTGAAATGGAGAAAATTGCATTTAAAGAATGTGTTCTAACTGCACTGAAAGATAGCAAGACAATGATTTATCGATTTCATACATTTCATATGCAATAAATTATCTATACAGTAAGTGTAAGTATAAAAATAACCATTTGAACTATATCCATTTTTATATCAGCCTTTATTCATAACATAATAAATAAATCTAACTTTTTTAGTTTAACTTTTTTTTTTTCAATTAAACTATTGATCTCTTAGAGAATCTCATCCATGACAGTTAAAGTTTAATAAATAACAAAATGACCCACAGATGTCCCTCTTTCATCCATCCAGTACTAGCGAGATAGCAAAGAAAAGACAGATTAAATCAAACACAGATCATTAACTACAAGAACTCCTGCTTGGTGAGCTAAAATGATTGGTTAAATAAAATGGATGTTTTCGGTGCAGGTGTTGGGATGTGCCGATCAGGTTAAAGAATACTCCCACCAAAGATAGACCAAATCCTGTTTCTAAGGTCAATCTTAATTCATGCCTTCATTTAATTACATGGCAGGAAGCATCAGCAGGGACTCTGGGAATATACTCTAGTGTTTACTTACCACATACCTGCAGCATTGGAAAAAAAAACCTGATTGGCTCAATTTTACCTTCCAACCCAACCCTAGGAAAATGGTTTGAAGGAATAGTAATGATTGTAAGTAATACATTTTCTTTTGTATTTTGAGAAATATAATGCCTTCACTCAATTCTTTAAGTTGTTGCCACTGAATAATCATATGACTGTATGATGTGACATCATATGATGGTATGTTTGCAGAAGAGACTCACTCCTCTTTGTGGCCATTTTCTTGGTGCATCATTTTCTATCGCTGAGAAGATGTTTAAAATGCACAACAGACATCCTCTTGATAAACTAATCCAGTCCATATAGAGCTTTAACGAGCAAGCTTCGACATTTTTATCTTTGCAGACTGCAGATCAAAGCCCAATTTAGGTTGCTTTCTATTCGCAGTGACGTCTAATGAGCTTTCCTACACTGCTTCACATTCACATACAGAGCAAATACATTTAAAAGGAAATCAATACGTCTCTGGTGTCCGTTAAGCTCCTTTTTATGCATTTAATTATTAAATAAGCCTAAATCCTCGTCTTTTTGAAATCAATTGAGGTACTCAAACATATAGATCCATACACTTATGCCCTGGATTAGGATGCAACTATTTACATGTTGAGGGAACAGTGCACGGTATACTGTTGCCAACATTCCATTAAAGTAGTGTGTGTGTTCTGAGCCCATTAAACGAAGCTGACCAGGGGCTTGTTAAAAATCATTTTACTGAAAATATGCCACTGACGATGAGCGCTAGGAGGATACTATAACACCGTGAGTTTTCTACATGTTTTTAAAATGCCAGATTTTGTAAATTGATTTCCTGTCTTGATCTCAGACAAGTTAAAGCATTCGCCAGTTTGGTTTGATGTAGACATGAACTCGTGAAAATCCATTTAGAGTAAGTAATGTGTGGGATTAAAAAAAAAAAATCAATTAAGGTATCAGGTTGCTCAAAAGTCTTTGCCAATACATTTTATCACACAGTAAAGTAGAGAGAAACAATTAATTCTTCAAACTGCAGCATGAAAAGGATGAAAGGATGGTGCTTAAAAAAAGAAAAAGAGAGTGTTTGTGAATATATGAACGTATAGGATGAAATTAATCATTACCGGATAAAAAAAGAGAAACAGGCCTGAATGCACTTTAATTTTTCTAAGCAATCGCTTTCATTAATCACATGCTCACCCTGACCCCTACATGTTAAAGACTAAGCCTCGTACAAAAGATCAAAAGGATTCTTAAAACGGAGAACACCATTAAGAAGAATGATACAAATGGTTTTAAGGTAGACACAATTATTATAATATGATGATAAAGATGTGAAAGACCATCAAAATGCATAAGAGTTTTTTTGTTGTTGTCACTTTCATCACATCAGATCATTTGATCAGCAAGGTCTGGTACAGATTTTTCATCTTATGCCCTTCCTGTCGCGACCCTACCACTTTCTAACAGGGCTTGGGATGCATGCGGCGTTACATTCATCGCAGATCGCAGCACATATGAACAAGGTGAATTTGCTGAACACATTGACACAGAAAACACAACTCACGCTCACCTGCCCTGTGCATTCGTGTTCTTTCTCCCTTTTTAAGAGCATAAGAACAAAGCAGTAATGGTGCTTACACATATAGTGCATCCACCTTTTGAAATTGGAAGCAATGAATGGACAAAGGAAGGACTGGGAGAAGAAAGACAAACAGTACAGACTCACCTGATTGTGAGAAAGAAAAGAAAATTGAATAAAGGAGAATAAAGCAAGGGATAATGCGAAGGCAAAAGAAAAACATTGGGCATGTTAGAAAAGCAAGGGAAGGAAATGCTTGGAGAAAGTGCGCGGAGTGTGTAAGGACAGACACTGTAAGGATTAGGCGAATTTTATAAGCGGGATAAAATCTGTCCTGATCAGTCGAGTCCCGGTGCCTGATTAACCACCTAAATGACCAGCGATTGTGCTCCCTGAAAATCAGATCATCAGTGAGCATGTCTGGGGTCACCTCAATGCTCCTGCTCAATTCTTGCTGCAAAAAGGACAAAACATACTCTTTCTTCCATTGTCAAATTTGTTT
This sequence comes from Clariallabes melas, assembly GCA_030014275.1. Classification (NCBI taxonomy): domain Eukaryota; kingdom Metazoa; phylum Chordata; class Actinopteri; order Siluriformes; family Clariidae; genus Clariallabes; species Clariallabes melas. Next base: position 8,251,589 of record JAQMYI010000008.1, read on the forward strand.
GGTTTCTGTACAGCATAAAAATGCTGAAAATATAATGCTTTCCTCTTTTTTGTAATTAGAGAAGGCAGATATGTTGTAGAACTTGATTGGAACTGTGATAGGTGGCACTGTGGCGTCACACCATCAGATTCAGGGTTCGAGTCCTCCTTTTGGTCTGTCTGGGTGGAGTTTGCATGTTCTCCCTTTGCTTAATGGGTTTCCTCCGGGGTGCTCTGAGGTTTTCCCACGATCCAAAGACAGGCAGATTACAGTAAGCTAACTGGCATTTCCAAACCGGCAGTAGTGTGTGTGAGAGTGAATGTGTGTGCCCTGCGATGGATTGGCGCCCCATGTACTGGACACTGCCTCGTGCCACGATTCCCATGGGATAGGCTCCAGGCATCCTGTGACCCTGAACAGGATAAGCGGTACAGAGAGTGAGTAAGTGAGAGAGAGTGGAACTGTCATTGATCCCATTCAAGAGTTCTGTTTAAACATTCAGTGTGAGTGCTCACGTTACTTGATTGTCCAGCGTGAGCACAGAGGTCTCAGGTTCACAATGTGCAGGAAGTGTGATTTCAATGTGAGTTAAGCCATTGTGGATAATTTTTCTTTTTTTCGATCTATTATATATTAAATTCGATCTATTATATATATTATATATTATATAATATATATTAAATTAAATTTCATTATACAGTGTAGCACTTTTAGCAATGATCACTGTCGCAAAGCAGATTTACAAAATAATAATAATAATAATAATAATAATAGTAATATGGAAATAAGTTGAATTATAATTATCCGTTTGTCCCTGATGAGTATGCTGGGGGCGACGGTGGCAAGGAAAAACTCCATGAATCCACAAAGAATTCCATAATTAATTCCATAATAAATACAAACATGAACATGAAGGATTTCTGTCCATAAAGCAATTCTAGCAAAATTATTAAAGAACTGATATAAAAAACATATATATTAACCTATGAATTGATAGGAAAAGTGTCAAACGTTCAGTATGGAATCAAAATGATTTAAACTATCATTCACTGCCTAAAATCACAACCGAAACTGAACTCACGTCTGACATGCGTCCAGCTGGGATACATCAAGCTTGTAGATACACGCAGAGCAATGACACTGAAGCTCACCATCGGCAATTTTTTCCCCCCTCTCGCTATAAATAAACCCTTGTCAATCAACATGCGCGCCGGAAAACAGAAAAAAAAGGGCTGTGTGTGAAATTGTGTTGTGATGCTGACAATGTAAATTGCTCTGAAGAACCAGTCTGTCCTTCAGATTGTAATCATGAGCATTGAGGAATGAGTGCTGAGTGTCTAAATCGAGACCTCTCAACCATGTCCTTTCTGATTATGAGTTGTGGCTATAAATGAAAAAGTTTTTAAATTGCTTACTCGTGTGTTAATGAAAATGTTGAATATGTAATGTAATTTGCCATATGATGTCATTTAAATGATGGCAAGGTAGCTTAGAGGTTAGCACCATTGCCTTGCACCTCCGGGGTCCGGGTTCGATTCCCAGTCAGGTTTCTTTCCCACCTCTGTGTGCATGGAGTTTGCATGTTCTCTCCGTTCTTTGGTGGTTTTCCTCCCACAGTCCAAAGACATGCACATTAGGCTAATTGGCATTCCCAAATTTCACATAGTGTGTGTGTATATGTTTGTACCCTGGAATAAACTGGCACCCTGTCCTTAGTGTACCCCTAAGTCTCCTGGGATAGGCTCTAGGCCCCCCATAACCCTGTATGCAGGATTAAGCGGTATAGACGTTGAGTGAGTGAGTGAATTATACTTTAATTATATTGATGGATGTCAGACAGCTAGCAAATGGTAGCTGGGTCAGTCATGATTCTTGTAAAAATCCATATGTAATTTAGCGTTTTACATAATAATAGTTAAATAATGCTGTACTTTACACTTTAAGATCTCTGTCACTTCAGTAATATCTCACAATGTGCATTCTCCCAACATGAACAAGTACAGTCTTTATCATCAGTATGACTCACACACACGATCTCTTTCAATTACTTGAATATGAAGTTGATTGAGCTGTTGATTGAGGCCGTGGTGCTATAACTTTGCTTATTTGATTGCTTGAGAGAGAAGGCTTTAATTTTGCTTACTGTGAGTTTGGTGTATATAAAAAAAATGTGGTCATAGGAGCAATTTTTAAAAAACTCATTTCTGGCAGATTTTAGGAAGAAATCTTTATAGTGAGAAGTAAATGTATTCCTACGAGAAAATCGGTTTTGTGTCAAGTCTTAAACCAACATCCATACTGTAACTCCCAAATATTTTGACCAATCTCCATTTTTTGAAAAAGCAGATGTACTTTCTTTTTTCTCATGCTGCTCAGAAGATCTGGCTGAACGTTTTGATATTTGTCCAAAATTAAGGGAGATACGACTGTCTAGTGATAAGCCCGATCCTCCATCCATACTGTACAGTATGGCCAGCATCAAATGCAGTAACAGTAGTAATACAATTAAATTGAAATAAAATCTTAAAATGCGTGTATGATTAAGAAGTCTAACTAGAGAGTATACAAGAGTAACCGAGAAGAAAGCATGGAGCAGGTGCGATTGAATTCAGGTGTGTGTGTGTGTGTGAGAACGCTGTTAAATTTATTTAGATTTAGGAGTCTTGTTAAATTTGTATTTCGGAGTAATGGGTTATCTAATCTAGTCTTAAAGTTAAAACAAGGCACCTTGAATTTTTCTTTTATAAATTATTTTATGGTCTGATATTCATGAAGGATGGAACTCAAAACCAGGGGTGTTCACACCAGTCCCTGTAGAGTTATAATTCACAAAGGCTTAAATGCACCAACTCAACGTGCCAATTAACAGATTAATCAGATCACCTGGTTTTCATTGGAAAAATCATCCACTGTGGTGGACTGACCCTCCAAGACTGGGTTTGAATCGCCTTACCTTAAACAAATGTACGCTGTCATTTTAAGTTTGATTATTAACAGCATTTATTTTAAATATGTTTATAAATTGTTTTAAATCATAGCTTATTTGCATTAGTTGGAAGACAGAGTTTTGATAAAATCCCTAAAACACTTGTATGGGCATCTCCCACAATGCTGTAAAGGTAAATTGTCTTATCTCTGACAAATTCTTCTTTTATAGTCTTGGCCTCACCCCCATGTTTGTCTTGGTCTTAATTTGAGCTTGTCTTGGTTTCATTTTATATAAATCTCTAAAAGAACCAGCAGGGTGAAGCCTATAAACCTAAATCAAGTTAAAGCGTGTAAAAAGAAACAGCTGTACAAACCAGCTTTAAAGGCGAGTTATATTTGGTGCCAGGCTTCAAATCTGACATGTTGTTCTCGCTCTGTGTGAAACTTGTTAGCTTGTTCAGTTATAAAGACTCCTTTACATGCAGTGTTTCTAATACATTAAATCAGTCTATCTTTTTGATCTGTTTGTCTAATTTCCTGAAGAAAATTGCATTTACTGTGTAGGAGTTACATCTCTATGTACTGTAATGCATACAGAAGCATTCACAGAAGTCATTATTGCTGTAATGGCTTGTGAATGGATTCAAACAACCCGTCCTCCTCCCAAATGATAATGTACTCATATACTTCCTGCCAATATCTTTTATTGCAAACTTGCATTCTCTCATAATGGATGACTTGATGTGTGGTGCATTTAGGCCATATCTCAGTTAACACCATCCCTACAGTGAAGAAAAAACCTGGCCTTCTTGTCAAAAATTAATTAGTGGTTAGCACTGTTGCCATGCACCACCACGCTCTGGGTTCGATTCAAGCCGCTGCATGCATGAAGTTTGCATGTTCCTCCCGTGCTTGGTGGGTTTCCTCCGGGTACTACGGTTTCCTCCCGAGGTCCAAAGACATGCAGATTAGACTACCGTTTGGCGTTCCCAAATTGCCCATAGTGTGTATGTGTGTGGGCACTGCGATGGATTGGCACCCTGTCCATGCCACGTGCATGTGCCACAAGTCTTCTGGTATAGGCTCTAGATTTAAAGCCCACTTATTATGTTGGCCACTTTGAAAATTTCATTCAATTAACTTCCAAAAAACCTGAAGAACCAGCAAATCTCCTAGGAAGAAAGTGTGAAAACCACTCTCACAGCTGGAAATAGCCCAATAGACTTGAAGCTGTTTCAAGAAACTGCACTTCTACCAAATTATAGTCTGAAGGAGCAAAATTTTATGCAAGCATACTTTTTTTATTTTATTTTTGACCCTATTTAGATTTGGAAAAATTCAATAAAATATTGGCTGGAACAATCTGACATTTGTGATCCTGGCATGTCTGATTACTTTTAATGAGGAATATTTTGGAAAGGCACTAAACATCCTGTTAGAACAGGTTCTGTCAAACTAAATAGGTGTGTACAGTATGTGTATGTGCGCGCACGTGTGTTGGGGTCTTCTACCAACATGTTACTTACACTGAAAGACAGACCATAATCAACTTGTCTAATCAGGAAATATCAAGAGCTATGACCAGGAACTATGACCAGGAACCTCAGTTTCATGACATAAGAATGTCCAAGCTAAGTCAAGATGTAGTTCGAATGAAAGCAAGATTGGATCCAAAATGTTTTGAGACCAAGCATCTAGTAAACCTAGTTGGCTTCATCTGTGCATTGTGACAATTATTAGGCCATGTTTTCTAGTATAGAGAATAAAACACAAACATTACCTTTTACAAACTCTCGACAAAGACCATAACTATATTTAGTGAGACCAATGCTCACCAAAGTCTGACCCCAAATGCCAATAAGCCAAGATTCAAGAACCAGTCTCGAGCAAACAGAAGTGCTGGGTTTGACATTGGCCAACACTTTCATTCAAACCACTAAAAATATACAGTTCTGTCATTCGCCCCATCGTGCAGTTCGTACTTTACTGGACGATGCATGCTTAGTTTCATTCCTGCTAGTTTTTCTCCCAAGGCCTTTCAAAACACAAACTTGTTTACGCCTGTTAAATTCATGGGTTTCAGTAACGTGCCCCAGTGGACACTTTACTCGGGCGAGGTTTTCGCTTTGCGTAATCATTTGACGTGTTTGCACATGTTTGTCCTACACTGTGTGAATCGTCAGTCTAGGTTAGAAATAAATCAGCCTCTATCTCATGCATGTGTTTATTCTTATGAGCACTGGAAATAAGATGATGTGGATTATGAAAAGAGAGAGCTTAACCTGGCTAGTTTATTTACACTAGCTAGTCCTAAGTACCGGATACTCAGTACACCACTACACACTGTTGCTCTTTCTCTCCAAACCTCAGTGACATTTCCCCTTCTGTAAATAGCCCGTATCATTTATTAAAGTCTTTTATAAATAGATTGTGTGTGACCTAATCGACTGCCCTCAGGCGTTCCCTTGCTCTTTCATCTCCCACTGCATTACTGAATGAATATGATCAATGTTCACTCCTCCAAAGACAAAGCATATATACTAGATGTATTCCTGTGTATAGAAGAGTTAGGATATTTATTGGTACTGTATATATAAATGAAGCTGATTAAGCTATGGAAAATCCATGCGAAATTTATGTGAGGTAATGTCAATGTTAAAATGCACAATATGAGCAGGTAGGTTCAGATCAATGGATATAAATAGCTGGAAACGATGAGCTGCCAGTGGAGGGATTAGAAAATGTAGCTGTATTTATGAGGGATTTTGTAGGAGCTGTGCATTTTAGATGGTGGTGCAATTATGTTAAGTCCTCCTGATCCTTGAGTGTTTAGAAACCATAGCAATAAAAAAACACATAATAATAATACTAATGATAGCAATAAAGCTAATATTTACTGTATGTTGCAGGGAGTTAATAAATAATTGATCTCATCACCACTACCATTTCTGAATATAATTTAGATTATGATTAAAATATTTATGATTCAAAGATATTTAAGTTTATGTATTTAAAAAATATATGTATATATTAATGTATATTAAATATATATTTTAATATTTTTTGTTGCTGTAAAATAAAGGATGTCAGGTGAGTGCTTCTTATCATATTACACATATACATACTTTAGGCTGATATTTAAATTAAAATAATCAGAGCTAAACATTGCTCAAATCGCTTTGGCAGAGTTTACTATCAGAGACATGTCATATGTTGTTCATAATTCTGACCTTGATTCTGAATATAAGCTCATATTATTTGCCCAGTATCCACCTTAGGAGGGTTTTAAGTCTATTTAATATTTCACCTTGATTTTTATTATTTTTTTCTACTGGCCTTTTTTGGGCAGCGCACTGGTTTAGTGGTTAGCACTGTCGTTTTACTCCTCCAGGTTTTGGGTTAAATCCTGCCATTGGGGTCTGTGAGCATGCAGTTTGCAGTGCTTGGTGGGTTTCCTCCGGGTACTCCAGTTTCCTCCCACAGTCCAAAGATATGCAGATTAGGCTAATTGGTGTTCCATGTGAGTGTGTGAATGTGTGTTCCCTGCAATGGATTGGCACCTCGTGCCCTAAGTCTCCTGGGATAGACTCCAGGTTCCCTCGTGACCCTGTATACAGGATAAAGCGGTATAGATGATGAGTGAGTGATCTTCTATTTTTCTCCATCAAATATATAAAAAAAAAAACTTAAACAAACAAACAAATAAAATAGTCTTATGGACCAAACCTACAGGTATCTCATTCCAAGCATCTGAAGAAAGTAAACTCTTCTCATTTTAGTTACTCTTAGTTCAGTTCAGTTTCTTCTTTTTCTTCTTTCTCTCTGAGGTACAGTATACATGCACTCCTTCTTCCTAATGTTATACTAGATCCTGTAACCTGATCCTGACACATTTCTACTCCTCTCATCCTGTAGACCTGCCTGATTCCTTCTGATTTTCCTTTGCTCCTCTTGCTGTACTTTCACATTTCCTGATGCTATGGCACAAAAAGTTTATGCCTGTCTCACCCTTGGCTCAGGAGAAATTCTAACATGTAGACTACAGATTTATACGAAAACAACTGCTGTTGTCATCAACTTCTCTACTTAGTCATAACTGTGACATGCACTGCTTTCATGCCATGTCATTTTTTTGTGTGCTCGTTTTGTGTGCTTTTCTTTGCATTTCAGAATGCCATTCTTTCTTATAGCCCTATCTTCACTCATGTCACCATTGCCCTTTTATTTTCACCTACGTACTGGCTTCCCAGTTTTACTCACTGCACCATACAGACCGTCCTGTGTTTTTTTTTTTTCTTTTTCTTTCTTTTTTTTTTCTCCAGCACATTTGTTCAGATAATACCCATATGGAGCACCTTTTAACACACTTTACTGTTTGTCTTTACACTTCTACCTCTCTATAGTACAGTATAATGATTTATTATCCCACCATGTTGTTTTTGTTTGATTTGTGGCAATGCCGATAAGACTTATCCAAACAACCTTGAATGGTCTCATTTTAAATGCAGCGTCTAGAATCCTGCACGTTACCTTTCAATACACATCTATCAATCTAACTTTTCAATGCATACTGCAGTTCTAAGTGTGTCTATTTCGCAATTAACTTCCAGTCAATTATTGAAACAGAAAGTCAATTATTGTGCCCCAATGACGCAACAACATTGACTCTAGTTTTAATAAACTCATTTCACTCAAATGAGTCTTGTAAATCTTGTAAAAGAATTGACCAAGGCCCTCAGGGACAAAACGTCATGCATGGAACCCAATTACTGTACAGCTCAAACAATTCATTGTAACACTTTTATTCACACACAGAGTGCATCCTTTTAACCTTCAGAGGGGAAAAAAACATAACCTCATTAGAATTTTCCAGAAGGACCTTAATATTTGTCCCAACACTAAAGGTGATATTACTAGATGTCATAAGGTCAAAATGAATCCTTTAGGTAGGTAGGGTTGGTATACAGATATACTGCATTTTTAAGGCAAAAGTGAAATTCAAGTTTTTTTTAATGATGTTAAATCCATTAAACATTAAACCAACCTACAGGTTTAGTAGGTTTTGGGTTCCCCTTGTGCCACAGTGGCAGCTCTGGCTCCCCAGGGCCTTTCTATTTTGCACTGGCTTTTCTACAGATCAGACTGGACAGGCTTGATTTGGTCTATACGGGCATGGGTGAGGGTTGGGTGCCCATGATCCTGTCAACAGTTTCTTTGTATATAATTGCCAATCAAAGTGAATGTGTTAATGTTATGTTAGGTTGATCAGTGTATACAGTATATGTATAGACATACATATTTATGTGTTTTTTGTGTAAGTTTAAAAAAAAAAAAAAACTCCATGTCAATATGGACAACATTTTGAGACAACATAGTCACCCTATGTTGTCCACATAGACCACATAGGATGACTATGTGGTCTCAAAATGTTGTCCCTATGAAGGGAAGTAAACTCTACGTAGTAGTAAACTCTACATACCAACAGGCATATGCTCTCAATATACATAAAACAAGTCTTTGACAGATCAAAAGAAAAGCAAGATTAAGTGATCCAGTGCCAGCAATTTTCCTGGGGTCATTTCAGGGGTAATTTGGATTCCTAATGGTGGTACGCTGGCAGGGATATAGAGGAATCACGCAAAGCCTATAAGCTCTAGTAGAAATTAGCTCATATACCTGTAGTAAAATCGTGCTGAAACCACTAATAGTTTTAATACCAAACTATTAACCTGAATGTGCACCATGAAATGGAGTTACTTTGACAGTCCATTTTCACCTTTTTTCCCTAGTAAAGTGGTGATTAATTGCATGTAATATTGTACAGTATCAAGCCGAGTCAGGCCGAAGTTAAGTGGTATGAATTACATGAAAACAGGCTTCTTATGCACCCTGCCACTGCTGTTTTATTTGAACATTTGTGTTTTTGCTGTACTCTATAAAATGTGTTTAAGCATTTAGAAATTTCGTTATTTCCTGGTTTTGGCATATGGGCTTTGGCATATAAAACAAAGTTTTAGAAGACCTCGCCGTTTAGGTGTGGTTTCTGTCAGATGATTTGTTGATGTTGGCATTGTGGGGGGGGGGAATGTCAGAGCCAGGACCCACAGCACTGTATTTTAGCTGTCACTATGGCATGAGCAAGTCTGCTTACCTAACAGCTGGCGCAACGTGCCACATTCATACTGGTGATGTTAAACATACTGTATGGGTTTTATATATATATTCTCCATCTGTCCATCTAGGAACCTCTGTCGCCCAATTAGGGACCGGAGAGGCCAATGGTGATCATTGTATGTTTTTCCCCATTTTTTATGAACGTGCTATGATGTCCAGTCAACATGCACAGACTACAGGCAATTTGGGAATGCTAATAAGCAAAATCTGTATGACTTTGGACTGTAGGAGGAAACCAGAGCACCCAGAGGAAACCCACCAAGCACGGGGAGAACATGGGGAAACTCCATGCACACAGACCCAAGGGGGGAATCGAACTCTCGACCCTGGAGGTGCAAGTGCTAAACACTACGCCACAATGCCACCTTTAACTACTGTACTGTATATCAGAACCTGACCTCATTTACTGTAAGTTCTTTTGTATCCTAAATGTAAAAATTCCTTCAGTCACCCCTCACATCTTGGAGTGGATGTTATAATAATAACAAAGGAGGAATCTCCTGGGAAATGCGATGTTAAACACATACTGTATGGGTGTGATGGTCAGGTGTCATACTTTTGGTTATACTCTGCATATATACTGTATAATTGATAAAATTTGAAAAACTCAAGCTCAACCACTAATGATTCCATCACATTCTGGTGACAGGATTCAGGTCTTTTAAGGCAGGACCTGTATTCTTTTTCTGAACCATAAAAAGGAAAATGTTCTCCATTCCCTTCCAAAGCCCAGTAGCATTTTTCTGCATTAAAGAGAGTTCATTACGGCAGCTGTCTGCTCCAGACCTCCCATTAACATTCAGGTTTCATCGCTGTTTCTTCAGCTTTCTTTCAGCTTACGCACTGTCCTTTCATGAATAACCTTTCAGAAAAACAAAATGCCTGACTAATTTTTTTTTTTACATTTTTTATTTTTTACCCTTGGATAAATGCAGGACGGTAACACGAACCGGATAGGAATGTAAACAAGACAGATGCACAGGAGAACGTTAAAACAGTTCAGTTTGTATGCTCTGCAGTAGGCCTAATTTAGAGCATCCTCTCGGCTTCGTGCAGTCCCTGCGGCATTGGAACGCTTACAAAACGGTGTCCCAAAGCGGCCTGCTACCCACATGATGCACAGATGTACTGGTAGCACCTCATATTGGGGCTTTGTTGGAGACAGAGGTCCGTGTCCACGTGGTGCCTGGCGGGACGTTGGCAGGGTGCCAGCACCTCACGCAGTGACCATGTGTTTCGAGGTCTGCTGCCGCTCTCCCCCTGCTGCACTTATCTACGTCAGTAAGGCCACAAATAGCAGGACGGAGGACCTCCTCGTATTGAACACAGACAGTGGCAAAATTACCATATTAACCTTTATTAACCTTTTGAGAAACGTAAAAATCTGATTAACAGACCTCTTCTCGGTACAGTAGCACTAGTATTAAGAATAATGAAGTTATAAGGTACAGTATAATGCTTGTAAATAGATAAAGATGATAAAGCATCATCTAAAGTATTCAATTCTATTTATGTAAAGTTTTCAGCTGATTAGGTTTAATTTAATACATTTAGAAACCAATACATTTCTGAGAAGAAGCACTCACTCATTGTCTACAGTATATCACTTTATCCTGTATTAGGGCACGAGGCGAATTACACTCTGGATGGGGTGCCAATCCATTGCGGAGCACACACATTCACACACTATTAGCAATTTAGGAACGTCAGTTAGCATAATCTGCATGTCTTTGGTCTGTGAGAGGAAACACATCAAGCACTGGGAGAATATGCAAACTCCATGCGAACAGATCCGAGGCGGGAATCGAACCTGGACCCTGGAGGAGCAAAGTGACAAGTCTTAAACAAGAATATTTTTTTAGATATTATATTTATAATAGTTTTAATGTCCTTACTACTCTGGTTGCTGTTGTTAGTCTTTCGCACATGGCACAGGTTTTATTCCTGACGAAACCCTCCCATTTTATCCAGGTTCAGTTCCAGCACTTCATTCATTAGCCGGGGTTTGGGAACTAGGTGGGAAATGAAGCGCATGGCAGGCGAGAAACCTACAGCACCACTGTCCTGTCCTTACTACTGAATGTGCTTTGATTTATACTTTGACTTTTTTCCATATTACTACATTGTGTATTGTGTGTAATCTATGCAAATGCATTTGTTATAAGAATCATCCTACACTAGTATAACAAAAACACTGCCTGGCCAAAGAAATCTTGCACACGCTAATATTTTGTTCCACCACCTTCAACTTTGATTTGATTTGGTGGATAATTCATGTGAGAAAGATTTCTCAAGCTATCTGCAATCTTTTTTTTTTTTATTATTATGAAGTTTATGCTCTGGAATGCAACCATGCCATAAGGGAAGGACAGTTCCATAGATGTGACGTGGTCAGTCTGGAAAACGATTAATCTGAATGCATGACTTTTTTTTTTCTTTTTTTCCATTTTTCAATCTTTATGCTTCCTAGCAACTTGAAGCATGTTTCTCTGATTAGTCTCATTTACAACAAGTGGATTTCTTTTGGCATAACAGTTTAGTCCAAATTCTGGGACTTATTGCATTGTACATGTACTGTAGAAATGCAATTACTGTCCCAATTAACATGACAATACACCTTTACCAAGCATTGAAGTGATTTCTGATTATGGCCATTATTATCATTATTTTTTTTATTTGGACCAACAATTTAACCCCTCATTAACAATGCAACTTTTTTGGGGTGGACAACCTGTCTATATCCATGACCTAATTCTTAGGAGAGTTTAGGTCTAGGAAGGAGATCAGTGTTTTCCTATGTTTGTCCCTATGTACATAAAAATAAGTCTATATGAATTATCCCTGTTCCTTTTATTTGGTTTATTTACAGTAAGTAGAACCCAAGAAACCGCCTACCGCGTATATTCTTGTTTTCTATTCCACACCACACAGCCATTTCAGTGTCATGCTAAGCAACCTACTTGTCACAAACTTGGAAATGAAACACTGGAAGTAGACAGCTCCTTGTCACCGCAGTCATGACCTGAGGTTGTGTGAGGTTGGCGTTCATTGAACCGCTCGCTGAGTCTTCGGGCTGTTCTTTACAGTTCAATGCCTGAGCGAGAATGCTGGCATTTCCCCTTGATTCACGCCTGCAGATATGTCTTAAACAACCGCAGCTGGCACACTTCGGCCCTGGTGTGCCCACGCTGCTTCATCCAACTGTCACAGTCTCATAAACGCAAAATTTCATTCAGGATTGCTCTTTAATCTTACTGCTTCTGTGAGAATATGGCTGCACAAACATTACATAACGCATGGTAATTCAAGAGAATAACACATCATGCATTACATACTGTATGGAACGCAATTTATATTATACTATATCATCCAGCACATCCCACACTGTATTTATTTCCTTTGGCGCGACCGTGGTAGGACCTCCGGTCAACAATCAATCGCTCATTCAGGGCTCATGTAGGCCTATTCTCAAGACTTATTCATCTATTGGTTTAATTTTATGTACTTGGCACCATTTGTTCACCATCTTGTATCCTAGTAAAAGACATACAGTACTATTAAAAAGTAACTCCTGCCTAAGCACCATATGCCACTCGGCATCTGTACCAGCTTCCAGAGCTCTTAAACAGGTTCCATAACTCAACAGGGATCATAAACTTGTGGAAACACAGACAAACATCTCTATATAGGCAACCATCTAAAAAACACTAATGAATCTTGTAAAAGCTTTCGCCATCCTGTTTATAGTCTTTAAGTCCAGAAACTGATATATGACGGTGGTTTGGATGTGGTAGCACGATTATTTCATTACGCTGCATCAAGACAGAAAAGACAAGACCAAAACTGGAGTAAGTATATGTTTATACTGATTAATGTAAATACTGATTTCATGTTTTCTTATAATGTACTGATTATGAGAGAGAGAGAGGTTAGTCATCTGACTCCAAATGAGATGAAATGTCTTGACCAGATAAATCCAGTGGAACTAATTCGGAGATAAATTCACCTAGAGACCTCAATATACTGTATATATATATATATATATATATATATATATATCTATTTTTTTTTTATTTATGGTTTAAACTCCAATCTCCCACAATCT
>JAQMYI010000008.1:8295391-8309604 GCA_030014275.1 Clariallabes melas
TAAATATGACCAGGGGTTTGCTTCATAAGAATTTGTTGCCATTTCACTTTCAGCTGTGTCTGCATCACTGACATCTGATTTGTCCGTCTCCATCGTTCTTGTGAATTTAGCGCGTTTGTTCTCCATCAATCAGTGCAGTGGTTTCCGGGGGGCAATTTTTTTCCTTCCCCGTTGTATTATTTGTATTATTTTCCTTTTTCATTCATTTATTTTTTACTCAGTAGCGAATATGATTTAAAATGTACAATACTTTAAACAAAACATACTTAAGTAAAAGAAAAATTACAGATTTTAAAAACCAGAAGAGATTTTTTGTGTAGAAGTACACAAAAAATCTACTCAATTACAGTAATGCGAGTAAATCTAATTCATTACTTTCGACCTCTGGTGATTTATAATACAGCCCAAATATTATTTATGAATCCCCCTGCCCATGGGGACATTTTACCCTGCAAAAATGTCATTCTCACAAGCTAGTAATTTAGTTCATGTGTGCTGCAGTCTATCTTCTCTGGACTGGACGATACATAATGCATAATACAGTATCATGTGAATTAGATATTGGCCGAAACTCGACGTATTAAAAGTCATGACTCAGCATTTTTAGAGATGTTCAAGATACCTTTTCCTTTTGTTGGTGTTTTCACTGATACCAATGCATTTTCAGTGCCTTCACTGACCTTGTTTTTTTTTTTTTTTAGTTTGTTTCCTTTTTAATCAAAAGAATCTTTTCCTTTGAGTCTCTGCCTCTCTTTTAGTTGAAATCTCTTCTTTCACTGTCCCCGGTATCTGCTACGCACAGCAGAGTGTGAAATACCTTTTGGCTCAGATCTGCGTCTTATATAACAATGTTTCCTGTGCAGTCTCCACAGGGTGAGTTTCATGATGGGATTTTAATCGTTTGCCGGCTGGTACGGTACATCTAATAAGATTCCGAGTTGAAACTGATGTACACTTTGTGAGAAAGTGTTGAGTAGCTTTCATTGGCTATGTTCATATTACCAGCCTGAAGTGACTCAATGTGCCAGAATGTGGATCTTATGGTCTTGTATACAGGATAAAGCAGTAAAGTCAGAGTGCAGAGTATTCTGTTTTTGACAGAAAAGAAAAAAATCACCAAGTCATGCGTTGCGGTGTCTTGTTGTCACATTTCATGTACAGAAACAGCTACTATTAGAGTCTGACTAGCTTCTTTATTTGCTGCAATCATGTGCAAGGGGAAGTTATTTCCTTTACTGAGTATTTACTTATTTTAAATGTTCCATATTCTGAAAAGATGATGTCATTCATGCATGCAAATTAATCTGTGCAATAAAACCATTACACACCCAGGTTGGCTGATGTGTGTAGCCTAATACAGTAGGTGGTGTGATTGAAAAAAACATGCTGTAGTTATAGCATCAAGATGTGTCTCACGAATTTGTTGTTACTACTACATAAAAGCATTCACTGAGTTTGAGTCCTGATGAAGCAACAGGTCATGCTCTCTGGGTGCGTGGGTGGGATACCATACTCTCTCTCTCTCTCTCTCGCTCTCTCTCTCTCTCTGTGATGTCAATCACAGCAACCCTAGCCAATCATTGCCATCTGTGAGGTCATGCATGCAAAAGAGGGCAAGTAGCGTTGTGACCTGCGTGTGTTAAAAAAAAAAAAAAAGGTGCTCTCACTCTTCCCACTGGTAGTTGTTATACACTGCCTGGTCAAAGTTTCAGATTTCTGGAACTGGTTAAAGAATCACCTAACACATTATCAAAAACTTGGAAGGATGGGGCTGAAGCATTCACAGAAGATCCAAGGTCGAAAAAGAATCATGAATGACCTGAGCATGACGGATATCATAAGAACGCTTGATGAAGTTGCATCTTGACTGGACTTTTGAGCGATGCAAGCAAGTCATGTGGTTTGATGAGTCCAGATTATACTCTATTCCAGAGCGGTAAGAAGAGAAGTGAATGAAACAATAAAACAAGCCTCTGTACTGTACAAGTCAGTTGGTCAGGTCTAAGCTTAGAAACACTATTTGGCAATAAAATAAAGTCAGAAGACTATGCGAATGTATTGAATGACCAGGGTAAATCACATCAATGACGGTTTTATTCCCTGATGTCAGAGCCATATTCCAGGCCTTAACGAGTGGTTATGGGAGCATGAGAAGTCAGTTTATGATTATTTCTAGTCTGCATTGTTTGACTCATCATATATAAAACTTAGGTTAATTTGTGATATCTACTGCCTTTTATGTTACTTAATTAAGGTTACTGATAACTAAAACATAGTACAGTACAGATGAGTTTTCCCTTTTTGTGCTTGATCAAACGCATCATGCATCAATTTATGCTCTTCTTGACATGGAGCCAATGCTCTGATTCTTGATTAAAGGAGATTCTTGATTCTCCTTTAATGGAGCTTCTTCATGGGGAATAATTCATGTGAAATCTGGTATGCAACCCAGTGCCATGTAATTACCTCCACCCTAACTATGAATAAACGTGATTTATAAAGGAGTTCTGGTACAATTCCTACGTTGATGTCATGCACACAGAGGGAACATCGTCATGAGCTAGAAATAGACAATAAAGAAGGAAACATGGAAGAATTCTCAGAACGATGTTTCTCCTTTAATATCATTTCGAAACGTCCGCATTCCTTTCTCGTTAGCTTTGAATCGGTTGCTGCTGCAGTATGACATGGTTCCACCTGCTCCTCCATTCATCAAAGAGGAGATAAAAAAGCACAGCGTGATATATATGCATATATGAGGTTCAAATAATTAAAGAGGCAAGGACCAGAGAAAGCAGTTCACACGGTATAAATCTAAGCTAAGATGCTAACAACCCACACACTGGCTTTGATTTAAAAGTCATCAATTCTTAACGATCTGAAAGCATACAGTATGCAGGATAAGTCACTCACGCAGTGTATCAGTAAAGTTTTCATCATATTTTGTTATATACTTTGATCTGTGGGTGGCAGAAATACTTTTGGTGTCTTGAGACAGGCAATAACCCAGCAAGGAACAACATAATTGTTAAAAAAAAAACAATGGAAAAGGTTTAAATTAATATAGCAAAGAGCTACTGCTGTATCCAATCAAATCAATTTCTCTTGTTCACTTTAACAAAGAAGTGAATGTTTTAACTCCATTTTTACAGTTACAGGCCTGTCTTATTCACGACAGAACAAAGACTTTTTTTAACCTTTGTTTTCTTTTTTACTTTATATTTTCTTCTGCGTGTTATTGGGAATGTTCACATCACCAGCATAAAGTGACTTAAATCTGATATTTTACCCTTATATCACACAAATGTAATTTTTATGGCTGTCTGAATGCAAATTAGATTAGATTAGATTAGATTAGATCTCAATTCGATTATTTTTACTGCACATGTATGGTACTGTACAAGGCAACAAAATACAGTTAGCATCCATTCAGAAGTGCGTTTGTCGCAGTGTAGAATAATCTGCATATGTAAACAGTACACAGTGAAGGAGTTATGTACAATCTGATATTTTGCAGATTGTATTTGATTCACTGTCATATGTGGTCCTAGACAGATATATGACTTGAATGAGAACGGTCAGATAAGAATTCATATGACTTTTTGCCACTATGTGTGTGTAGGCAGGTCAAGTAGGCTTCAATAGTCAGCACTGGAATAAGCACCGATTCAAAGAAAGTCCACATTATTGATAGTTAAAAGTCATTTGTAACTGTGAATGTGAACCGTCATGACATGCGGATCTGACCAAAAAATCGGAATTGAACAAATTGGCTTATAATGTGAATGTTGCCATTGTGTGTGTGTGTGTGTGTGTATATATATACACAGTATGTGTGTATGCATGCATGCATTTGTTTAGGATTTGAATCTGAAGCAGAAAAGTAGAACATCAACCGGAATATAGTAAATACAGCTATATACAGTATTATGCATTAAAGCTTAAAAATCAACTGATTAACGAAAGAGAATTCCAGCAAACAGACTTCAACAGTTCAGTTCAGCAGATTCACATCATACACAGCAGGCAGTATTTATAGATAACGGAATGAGGACAAAATTACACACATCAGTATTTAGACCTCAGAATTCTGGAGGCCGGGATCAGTTATTCAGTAAAAATAAGTGTGTTTTTGTTGCGCAATGTTCACTCTGGCTGGTAATATCAAATTCAGTGCACCTATCTGACTATTGGATGGAAACATTATTTTAGCCTAAAATTTATGGTTTGAATGTGAACACACACCAAAAAAATTTATGGCTTGCCAAGTAAAAGCAAAATAAATATATAAATATGACATTATGGCACAAATCATTAAATAAATCATCTATGCCTTGTTTTATTTGTTAAACCTCATGCTTTCTGTATGGCGTTAAACAAAAATAATAGAAGTACTCCATTTTTGTAAAAAAAAAAAAAAAAAAGCAATATTTTTGACCTGATTTTTGGACTCATTTTTGAATATGACCCAATGCACATTAAGGTTTAAAACAACATAAGAATTATGATTATAATTAGTTAATTAGCAAATTAGCAGCACAGTAAAGATATGGGTAAATGTACAGTACCTGTGGCATTACTTGAGCTTGTTGTCTGGTTCCATAGTATTAAGGTGCGAGCTGGAAAACAAACAGGCAAAAGAAAAAATTTTTTTTAACCCAAGTCAATATGTCTTTAAACCATATAATGAGCATGTTGTTTTAGAGCAAGGATATCACAAAATACGCAATGTGATTGAGACCCTTTGTTATAAGCTGTCAGGTCACATGACCTGTTATAATCTTGACAAGCCATACACTATACACAATACCAGCTTGTATAAATTACAAGAAAATAGCAATTGGTGGACTTTTTTATGGATTCTTTTGTTTATGGATTTGGATGTAGACCATGACTGAGAAAACATCCCCAGGTGTGCTGAACGGCAAGTTTCATTATGAAAAGGTTCCAGAGAGGATCTTGGATGAAACCAAAGTTGTGTGCTCAAGCATCGTCCAAGGGGAACTATTTTTACAAGAATACACTAAATGTCAAACACTCAAAAAGGATGTGAAAGAGAAGAAATTGGCAGAAGATACTTTTATTGCACATACTGGAAGCCACTGGACATCAGTAAGTAACCATAACTACCTCGGCATAAAGGCACATCTAATCGATGCAAAACGGCAACTGCACTCATTCACTCTGGGTGTGTTAAAAACAGAAGAAAGACATTTCGCAAAAGTAAGTGCTAGCCAATTGCCGGTGCAAGGAGTTTATCGTTCAAGAAATTCTAATTTAAAATTTGTTAAATTTAAATGTTTTAGATATCATAAAACTGCATAACAGTTTACTGTTACCAGTTTGTCATGCATTTCTTTCTCCCATTGCATATTTATTATACATGTAAATGTGAGTATTTAACATTTTTGATTAATTATGATTAGTCATGTATGACTGTGATTAACTAGATAAAATTTACCAAATTGATTGACAGCACTAATGGAAATGGTCTTACTTTCACCTTTGAAGCATTTTTTACTGTTGATTTTTTTTACCATCCAACTCCACCAAGTGTTTAAGTGATGGTGCAGAGCTTTTGTCTTTTGTAGCCATGAATCATTATGGTGACCAAAGTAGTGGCAAAGAAGCCCATGACTTAATGTTTTGTAGTAACTTCAAACATAATACAGTACATGGACCTTAAAATATTTATTCATGGCTAATGTATTTCAATTTATGGCAAATTTACTATCTATGATATCCATCTAGGAACCTCTGTAGCCCAACAAGGGACAGTGAAGGCCAGTGGTGACCACTGTATGTATTCCCATTTGTATGACCGTGGTAGGACCTCCGGTCAACACTTACGCACTGCAGGCAATTTGGGAATGCCAGATAGCCTAATCTGCATGTCTTTTGACTGTTAGATCATGCAAAGGGAGATGTACACAGACCCCACACGGGACTCAAAACCAGGACCTGGAGGTGCAGGGCAACAGTGCCAACCACTAAGCCACTGTGTTGCCAGCATAACCATTGTGTCACTTTAAAGTATTTGAGAGCCAAGAATATGGACCTGAGTTTAAGAAAAAAAAAAAAAATTTTTAATAGATGTCCTGAGTTTTTTTTCGTCACTCAGGAGACCTTTGAACTTTTTGTGTGAAATTTGAGACTGCAAATTCAGTTTTTTGAGACTGCATGAGTTTCAGTTTTCACACATGCCCAAACACAGTGACTCTTACAAGAGCAAAAACAACCCTAGAGACTACAATACAGTGCAAATGGACCTGAACATGTAAGCCAGGATTTACAATCCTTTACAAATGAAGCTTGGATATTAGGTAAGAAGCCAGAGCAAAGTTTTAAACTGTAAAATTAGCTTTACACATGCAAGGCTGAATAACTAGTGAACAAAGTCATTAATATATGCAAATTATCTGCAGCTGATGCATGTTTTAAATTATAATAATTTTAAGGAAGCCAATTTAAATATGGGACAATGATCAGACTGGAACTTAGTATAACCAAGATCTTTTAAAGCAAGATGTTTCAAAAATGTATAACATACTGCATATCTATAGACAACAACTAGGGATCAAAAGCTATACTGAGTATAGTTAAAAAGTAACACCTTTTTATGGGTAATAACTAGAACTTTTTTTTTTTTTGCTTTATATATATCGTTATTTTTTCAATCTGTGTCAAGTATGTAAGGACAGGGGTAGTTCAGTGGTTAAGGTATTAGACTAAAATGTGCAGGCCACTTTGGATAAGGGCATCTGCCATAATGTAATGTAAATATTTTCCTAATGCCTCACATTTTAGTGCCAACAGATAACATCATGTCCAATAATAAGCATATCAATTCTACAATCCAAGAGGGCCAAGGACAGATCTTTGAGAGATACCTGGCACAGAAACGAGAGAGAAGAAAGCACAAGATTTATACAGAACTGTATATGCTCATGTTGAGAGGACTTGAATAAAGTAAAAGCATGAGCTAAAATATTAACTGGTTTCATATAATAGCAGCTGATTTCTGTGAGAAGGGTGTGAAGGTTCCGAGTGTAGATGTCAGCAAGAAGAAATCTTTTAACATTTTAAAGATTCCACACTCGGCCCTTATCCTTCAGTCTAATGCCAGGATCAATTCTAGAATTTTTTTTTGCCATACATCATCATTATCAGGGCTTTGTCTTCATACAGTATATAATGATCCACATTGATTGACACAAATCCACTTTTCAGGAAAACTTGTAATTTATTTGCTACTGGTTTGTATGGTTTGAATGATTCCACATGAATACCCTGAAGATCTGCACCCCACCAAAAACAGTTTATGCCCAAATCCCACTCTAGGGGATAATCCCACCTGAAGAATAATTTCACCCACCTGCTGAGAATATATATTCAAAAAATATATTCTCTCATACTGAACATCCTTTCAACAAGCAATACTGCTTTTAGCTTTGATTATGACATACAGTGTTGTGAAAATAATTCCGTATGCTCCCAAAAACACTCTCACAATTTAAGTCATGGTATTTCACGAAAGAAAAACTCAATTGATTTAATAACCTGGGCATTCAGTACAGTCAGATCATCAGCAGACTTAATTTTATTGCCACATAATGTTGAGGCTAGACCTGACCAACTAAAGTGACCCGAGATCATAACACTGCCTCTGGAGGCTTGTACTGTGAGCATTATTTATGATCATTTCAGGGTGCGTTTTCCTTCTTACCCTGCCATGCCCATCAATTTGGAAAAGGGACATTCTGAACTCATCAGACCACATGACTTTTTTTCCTTTGCTCCAAAGTCCAAACTTTAATGCTCTCTAGCAAATTTAAAGCTTTTCCTATTAGGCTCAGTAAAAAAAAAAAAAAGTTCTTTTCTTTTTGCCACACAGCTGTTAAGTCCAATTCTGTGGTTTCTCATTGCATTTTGCATGTCTGCAAACTTTAAGATTCAGCACTTCCTTCCAGGATTGAGTAATGCATTGAGAAGTTCTTAACCCAATTCAAGTCATTTTAGCATATGGCCAACTTCATACCTTTACCCTCTACTGTATAATGGCTACTTTTCTGGCCAGGCATAATATTACTACTAATATTGCTATTATGTAGTGTCATGCAGGAGATTATTTCCATTTTAAGTCTGGTTCTCGTCTCCAGGATTGCGCCGCTTCAGAAACACGTCAAGGCTACCATTCATTCCAAAACTTGTCCAAAAGTGCTCTGAAATTGTCTAGCAGCACATCCCATAAAACTACATAAAATATTGGTGTAACATATGCAATTTTGAACTTAAGACAGAACCTGCCAGGAGAGACACACTACAGTATATAAGCTATCTAACAGGCAGAGAAATGTGTCACACATTTTAAAAAGTGGAGTGCAGACAGGGAAGGTCTGACAGGATGATGACTTAGGAATAAAAAAAAACCCTTCATTTTAGAACCAAAAAGTCTAACTCTGAGTGTTGTAAAAGCTCTTCTGGGTGAAATCTCTTACATTTTACTATTTAAAAGACTATCTATCCCAGCTAGAGGCTGGTTAATAGGTCTGGTAATAGGATTTGAATTTGCTAAAAGGAATATGACAATTTCTTTGTCCTAGTGAGTTGAAGAGAGGTAACAGATGAGGATCTGGTGAATGAATGAGTGTTTATAGGTGTTTAAGTGATACAGTATGAGGAACTAACTTGTTTCATGGCTGCACAACAACAGTAAATAGGTGCTTTTCTTTAGGAACTAAATTATAAAGTGGTCCTACATAAAACAATACAACCATCATGATTATAACAGAGGAAATATAAAATGAGAAGGACTGATTTAGATAAGCAAAGCGAGGCTAGGATAAATCTTTTATTAATCCCAAACGAAAGTGCAGTTCTGCCGCAGCATTGCATAACAGGAACAGACATTAGACAGTAAACAGTAAGGCTAAAACATACACAAGTACTCTCCAGGAGTAGGTTAAATAGGTTGTGATGCTATGATCAAAGCCAACTTCCTTCTATGAGAAATATGTTCTAATCTTTAATTTGACATTTTAATAACACTTATTCTATTCTATTCTATTCTATTCTATCATTCTCTTTTTTCTCTCTTCTCTTTTTATGAATGTCTAATGTGTTGTATTTGGCCAAAACATAGTATCCATGCTTAAAAGTGCCTCACCTAAGTGAAAATTAGAATTTTCAATTAAGATCATATAACACCATTTTTTTCATAATACTTAATGCTTCTTATCTCCCAAACCATGCTTTGTAAACATGCATACACATTTATATTCTTATCAAATAAAAAGAAACACGTTTGCTAAATACAATTTCATGCCCTTTTATGTAGCCTCTGGAACTTTTTATTCAAATTCAATTGATCTTAATTGTCATTAAGGTAAAACTTGGCCAATTTAGATTTCACATTAAATGGCATGATCCTAAAAAAGAGTATAATTCTAAAATGCGAAATTGTTAAGATATTGCAACTTGACATGGTTACGGCCACAATTTTTTGTATCAACACCCATAAAGAATTATATATAATTTGCATTTTAAATAATTATTCTTTAAGGCAAGACAGTATAACGCTTCAAAACGTCAGATGTTAGCAACTTGAAATGTTCAGGGAAGCAAGATTGGTCATAAACTTCACATGTTGCATAAACTTCAGGAGTTGCTTCTTTGGCACACACATTTTTTTCCATTATATGTATAACCTAAAACAAATAAAATCAGCACCAATACTGTTTTTACCTCCTAAATTAGTGAATTATTTTTTACCCACATCTGACTATTGTTAAAGCAGCTTTAAAAATTGCAAAAGTTATTCCTAGAATATTTTTTCCCAGATCAAACTTTAGTATATTCAATACTGCACCAGCATTTACAATATAGCATTTACAGTACTGTGCCAAACCTGGTAGTGATGTGATTTATAGTTTTATTATATTATTTTTTGTTGTTGTTGTTTAAAAATGTGGTATTTGCTTTTTTTATTCTGGCCCAAAGATATATCCTTGTAAGATAATTTTTTTTGCTAAAATTATATGACCTAATAATGTAGTCATAAAATAAAGTTTGTACAAAAAAAACCTAAAAAAAACAGTGAGCCTAAGAATATTGCTTAGCATAGTTTTTTCATCGTCCACCTTACCTTGATCATATTTCATAGTTTCCCACATTTTTTTCTACCCATACCTAATTCTATTCTATTCTATTCTATTCTATTCTATTCTATTCTATTCTAGCAAACCTTTTTTCTTCTCTACTGTTCTATTTCACATCATACTCGGACAACTCTCTGTTCTCTTCTAAAAAACTAAAATCCTATAAACCCTTCATCAAAAAAATAACAACCTTTCTCTAACTTATCGATGATGTGCAAATGATTGTGGCAATTTATGGCAACTTATTCAGCATTCATTAACTACTTGCCCCTGAAAAGAACTGGCAGCACTGATTAAACTAGGAAAGTGCATCATGCAGAAAAATAGCTGTACTGACTTAATGCCAGGGAATGACAATGCATTTTTGAATGATATCCACACTAAAATTGAGATTTTTCAATATTTTTGAAAAATCAACCTTTTGCACCCTTTTCACACCAAAGCTGCAAATCAAATCTATTGTATGGGCATGGATATGAATATTGAAACCAGCATGTCGTAACCATGGGAACATTTCAAACAAATAAGCAAGGTACCAGTCGTAATCAGGGATCTGTAGGGAGTGTGCAGCAATAATTACACTCTTAGCTGTAACATCAAATTAATAAATGAAGCAACAAGTAAGAATCAGCAATCCCCTACAGTATCATCAAAAGACAAAACATCATAATGAGCTCATCACTAGGCTGTTTTTCTGCCACATGTGTTTGTGCTGTGTGTGTGTGTGTGTACACCTAAGCTTTTTTTTTAGTTTATAAAAAGAAACACGTTAAGTTACTACTGTATATATATTTTATGTGGTTGCTGGAAGTATTAAAATATATACATTCTGAATATAAAAAAACTAACATACCCTGGTTTAAAATTAAAGGTTTTTGTGATGTAACTAAATAAACCAAGATAAATCATGTCTGACTTTTTTTTCCACTTTTAACATGATATAGCATCCAACAAAATTCATCAATAATAATAGTAATAAAAAACATTATAGATGGGATATAAATACAAACTTAACAATATTCTAGTTGCATATGTTTGCACACCCTTTCATAATGAGGCATGTAGCTCCACTCAGAATTAACAAATCACATTCAAACTCATTGTTAAAAGTAATCATGGTGTAATCAATTAGATGATTGTGATTAACTTTAAATAAAGATAAATAATGTAGTATTCTCTTGGTTCCGTGTGACTGCTGAATCATGTTACTTTATACAGCATGCACAGGAAAAGTATCAGAAGAGGTATTCAAAAGAACTCTAAAGCATTACCAAGGAACACCATGAAGAACATCATCAACCAGGGCAGAAAATACTGCACTATAGTCACATTACCAAGAACAGGACATCCCTCTTCAATTGACAAAATGACAAGAAGAAAACTTCTCAGATAGGTTACCAAGAGACCTACATTAATATTAAAGGAGCTGCAGGAATATCATATTATATATCGATAGCTCCAAATACCAATCTGTTTTGGCACAAAACCTGTATGCTTCTGTTAGACAGCTGAAGATGAGGAAAATATTCCAGTTCCAGCACGATAACAACCTAAAGCACAAATCCAATTCAACAAAGTAATGGCTACAGAAGATGAAGATAAATATTTTGCAATAGCCCAGATCTAAATCTCATCAACCATCTGTGCAATGACTTGAGTTCTGTGTACCAGAGATCCCTTCACATTTTTATCGATCAGGAAGATTTTTTTGCAAGGAAAAATGAATTAAATTTTATGGATTCCCACAGGTGTCATCTGGTACAAAAAATAGTTATGGCAGAATCCATGCACATGGATTGACAAACCCAACACACAGTTTACTAAACTGAGCACACGTTGACAAATCAAATACTGTACACGTGCCTGATTTGTGCCAGTTTAGTAAAACGTGTGTTCTGTTTAGGAAACTGTACGCACTGTGTGTATTTTTACCACATGATCCCTGGGGGCCTCCGGAACATTGTAACAACGAAATCAAAATGTTCCTAGTTGGTATATTTTAAGCAATGGATAAAGGAACAAATGCTTTAACCTTTAAACATTAGTCACTATTGTACAGTTTTTTTTTTTCTGTCTCTCTTTGCTTTTCATTTGAATTGTGCTGTATGATTCAGTATATCACATTGAAGGTGGAAAATGTTATTTATTTATTCTGGTTCATTGTTTATCATCTCAAAAACCTGGGGTTTTTAGAACGTTTGTATCAACTGTATAATATTCAAGATGATACAAAAAATAATGTTCTTTTCTCCTTAGGGATTTTAAAATTATTTTGCCCAAAATATGTATCATCCATCCATCCATCCATCCATCCATCCATCCATCCATCCATCCATCCATCCATCTCAAGGTCCCTGACAGTGGTCCGTGGGTTGGGAGTTGCATGTTCCACATCCTTGGTGGGTTTCCTCCAGGTACTCAAGTTTCCTCTACACACCCCAAAGACATGCAGATTAGGTTAATTGTCATTCCCAAATTGGCTGTTCCCTGTGGTGGATTGGCACCCTATTCTGGGTGTACCCTGCCTCGTGCACTACAGTAAGTCTGCTGGGATAGGCTCAAGGTCCCCCATGACCCTTTACGAGATTGATACGAGATATAAAAGATGAATGAATAAAATATATATACAGTATATAAAATACATGGACAAATAAAGTTTTATAAAATTGGCATAGATAACAACTGGTAATATGTGTATACATTTTTGGCCCCACTGTGTATGTACTGTATACTGTATATATGTACTAAAGGTATTCGTCTCGTCTGTCTTCACATGCATATGAACTTGTGTAACATTCAATTCTTAATCCATAGAGTTTAATATGATGTTGGCCCACCCTTTACACCTATAACAGCTTTAACTATTCTATAAAGACTTTTCACAAGGTTTAGGGGTGTGTTTATGGGAATTTTTGACCATTCTTCCAGAAGCACATTTATGATGCTGGACAAGAAGGCCTGGCTCACAGTCTCAGCTCTAACTCATCCCCAAGGTGTTCTATCAAGTTGAGGTCCAGACTCAAATTCCTCCACACTAAACTCACTCATCCATGTCTTTATGGACCCTGCTTTGTGCACTGGTGTGTAGTCATGTTGGATCATGAAGGGGCATCCCCAAACATGACTGTGCATCCCCAAACGGGAAGGGGGCATTCTCACTCCTGGCTCTACCAAGTTTTTCAGGATCACTCCAATGTTTTTCAGAACTTAGACTTTCAACTTTTGGTATAATAGGTGAATTTTATCATAGCTGTATTTTGTGTAATATTAACAAACTCAAAAAGTCATTCTTACCAAAAAGTACTTGTAAAGTTTAGAAGCTTGTTATTTAAGGAAGAGGTTGTCAACTAGGCGATCATGGTCTGGATGTGAGCCCAGGAAAGTATTAACATATTTTTAAAAATATTGGCTGCTCAGCAATTTTAAATCTTAACAGTATCAGTAGATGATACTGTGTTATAACATTGTTGCAGCACATAAATTGATTTAAATGATTTATTTAAAGAAAGCTCACGGATTTTTACTTATTTTGTAATAATAAATGATGTTGTGGATGAGTAAGCAATTCAATCACAACTGTAAACAAAGTGGTTAATATAGCTTAAACTTAACGAATATTAGTCCCTGCTACTGTAACTATGAGCAAGAGACATGCACTGCTTTCCCACAGTACCTCAGATTTTGAACAAAAGGAACCTTTTCTCAGATGCCATCACTTTACATTGCACTTTATATACACATAAACAAACACACAAACAAACCAATAAATAAGCTGTCTAGCTAAACCAAACTGTTATTTAGTAATATATTTAACAGAATTAAGTAATCACTTTCAGTACAGCAAAAACACAACCAGGCTACTGTGTACAAACCAAACCCAACAAAACAAAAAAAATCCACAACATCTTAACGGTTTGAATCAGTTATTATAAAAGAAATGAGCTGGCTAATGCATACCCAGATAGCACAGGTACGTCGAGGAGACGTCTGCTAAAGAGCGTATCATCTGGTAAACATCGCGTTCGTTTTTTTATAGTCGTATTTTGATCGTCTGTA
>JAQMYI010000008.1:8355748-8372979 GCA_030014275.1 Clariallabes melas
CCCCCCGCGAGAGGGGCATAGACGAAAGCAGGATAAGATTGCTTTGACGCTTGTAATGGACAGAACATGCATTTCTGCTATTTGGTCATGAGGAAAATCAGTTTAATGACAGACAGGTGCAGTGGTGGATCTAAATGTAAAGGACAGAGGGCCACATGCATTTTAATTCCCAGGGAAAAAAATTCAATTGACCCAGTTTGAAGACTAAACTTTTATTTATTGATTTATTTATTTATTTATATTAACTGATTATTGGTACTGTCTGAGTAGGAACTTATACATTAGGGCCTATACAATATTATTATAATAATTAGTTGACAATTTTAAAAAAATATTATTTATTTATTTATTTATTTATTATTATTATTTTGGATTATGTAACTAAAAAGTTCTAAACAAACAGCAAATCATTTGCTCCTATCACATTGGACGCTGTGCTGACTGACAATGTGTGAATATTTTAGAGCGCAATCTATATAAACCTGAATTTTAAATAATGATTTTTTTGTCGATATGTAACTGAATCTGATTTGTCCCTCATCACTACATCTGAGACATCTCCGGTATGTTACAAGGAGTATTGACATTTGCTACACGAATAACTGAAGTTAAACAATACGCTATTCATTTTATTCTTTAATACATCCCACATACACACTTGTTCATCACCTCTCCATTAGTAAAATGAAAGTCGATGACATTTTTGCATTTTTATAAACTTCATCACAGATGGTGTACCCTTCTGCCATTATGCCCCAATCATATTCATGGCTGTGTTATTGCATTATAGCATGTTAAAATGGAAATTCATACCAATGCCTGGCAGCATTGTGCTCAGGTTCAGCTGCCCATGTTTTTTTTTTCTCAGACTTTAAATTTGGAAAAGAGGAAGAGAGGGAGAGGGAGAGGGAGCGAGACTAAAGATTTTATGAATGCAGGAACAATATACAAAGTTAGAGTTCCTAAAGAGCTCTTCGGATACCTAATGGTTCTTCACTGGAATAATAATTCATCACACAGTTGAACTACAAACAACAGTCTGTTCCATATATCTCTTTGGAGCACTTAAACACGCCTTCAGAGGTTATTGCAAGAATGCTCTCAGTTTTCTCCTGCCAGATCTTTCATTTATATATACAGTACAGTACATATGTGTGTGTGTGTGTGTGTGTGTGTGTGTGTGTGTGTGTGTGTGTGGGTGTGGATATTTTTGCATAGATATTGTTAATGATGCTTCAAAAGCTGACACAAGCTCTGACTTGTCATCCTTGCGCTGCAATCTCTGACAGACTACTAATTTTTTTTTGTTCATTAGGAAGTTGCATTAGACCTCAGAATTCTTTGCTGTATGGCAATTTGCGCTGCCAAATTATGCAACAAATATAAATAAATAAATAGTTCAAGCATTGGTTAAATTATGGACATACACAGGAAAATATAGGATAGTATGTTAAAATTGTTTTTTGTAGTGTATTTAGTACAAAACACTGTCTGGTCGTGCAAAATATGATTCTTTTTAATATTAAACATTTAAAATTTTGAAAGCCCACTCTAATTAATATGAGTGTGTTGGACACAACATCGTTGTTTAAACTGGGCCGAATGTGGAGCTAAAAATTAAATCATAAAAATCTTACAAAATTCTAGAAATCATGTTTATATGGACAGAATTTCATTTATAAATAATGGTATGGTAAAATCTGTGACCCCATTCTCATCATCTTGTGGGGTCGTGACCTCAAGGTCGAGAACCAATGATGCATGGTGTATTATGTAAAAAAAGATCAAATCAATCCCAATCTTGTTTGAGGTTGTCGTTGTGTGAAGATGGTCAAATGCAAAAGCAGGACAAGATTTCTTTCACACTTATATACAGAACATGCAGAACAAGTAGGACACAACTCAAACAAGACAGTTTAAACTTATTAAGTGCAGCATTGAATTAATATATGCTTCTTATTAGATTAAAAAAAAAAACAATTCCACTGACGGAAAGGTGCACTGAAGGATCTAAAAGTAAATGGAATGAGAGTGTACCACTTTCATGAGGACGTATTTTATATTCTTGGCAACCTAATTCAATTGAATTCATTTACCTAAATGAATTGGTTTCATAATGACTATTTGTACCATCTCAGATACCTTCAATTTGTTATAAGGAGATTTGCTACATTATCAACTAATGCTGTGCATAAGAATATTCTATCTAGTTTATTCTTGGATACATCCCACACACACACACACACACACACACGTTCATTACTTATCCATGAGTCAATTTATAGTCAGTAAAATTATACATTCTTATAGATTTCAACACAGATGGTGTACCCTTCTCTGATTATGTTCTTATCACATTCACTGTGTTACTGCATTATAGCATGTCAAAAATACATTGAAACATTTATATTTGTACATTTACTGTAATAAAATTCTATAAAAGGCTATCAGGCTTGTGCTTGGGTTCAGCTGCACATGGATTTGTGTTTTTCCCCCAAAAGAGGCAAAACAGAGAGAGAGAGAGAGAGAGAGAGAGAGAGAGAGACTAAAGATTTTATAAATGCCCTAAGAAAACAATATATGATCGAGTTCCTAATGAGTTCTTTGGATAGCTAATGGTTCCTGGATGATAAAGGAAGTCTGTTGGAAATTCTAGAAAGCTAAAAGGAGAACTGCAAAAATCTTTAATTTGCACAATGAAAAAAGAAAGAAAGAAAGAAAGAAAGAAAGAAAGAAAGAAAGAAAGAAAGAAAGAAAGAATACAGAGAGCCAACCGAGGACCTTTAAACGATGAAAGACAAAAATGCCCCAGAAGCTTACAAAAATCCAGACTTACAAAAATCCTGATTGCCAAAATGCATAATTAACAGAACTATAAATTAATTGCTGATCTACCTATCTATACATGTTCGTATAGCTAATGAAACTGACCTACAGAAAACAGTCCATTCTCTGTGGATCACTTAAACATGTATCCTGGTGTTCCTGGAAGAATGCTCTCAGGTTCCTCCTGCCAGATCCTTTAGACATACAGTAGTTTTCGCAAGAACCATATTCTCAAGCTAACCCATCAAGCACCATGATGAAACTGTCTCTCATGAACACCATCCCAAGAAAGCAAGACCAAAACTTATCTCTGCTGCAGAGAAGTTCATTTAGAGTCACCAGCCTCAGAAATCACCAATTAACAAACAGCACGTCAGATTAGAGCTGTTATGAAGCTTTACAAATCATGAGAAGCAGATGCATCTCACTATCTGCTGTTCAGAGGAGATTATTGCATATTTTGGATGCATTCAGCATTGTTTTTTTTTTTTAATGAAATTAAAAGTTTTTAAAAAAAAAAAAAAAAAAATGCATTCACTAATCAAAATAGAAAGATAGTTTTTTTTTTTTTTTTTGTAAATTCCAGTCACATTATTTGAGGTAGAGCTAAAATCTCAGACTCACCTGAGGACGCAGAAGGAAATGCATGGTCGCTGAAATGTCGTCCTGATGTCTCACGCCTGAAGGAACGCCGAGAGGGACCTATAGAAGCTCCCTAAAGATAGACAGCATGCGTGTTTCCTCGTCCTTCCTCACTTCCACATGTGCACACGAATGTTTAAAGAATTGCGATAATGCTGATGGGTTACGAAAAGAGATTGCTGCTCCCAGGGTTAGTTTTGGGAAGCGGTGTGCACATCAGATTACATATTAATGAACGCGTAATTGTATTTCTTCCTCCGGTTATAAGGGAATCCCCGATCTCGTGCGCAACGAATGTCTCCAAATCCTCAGTGACCGTGCATGCATACAGTATGTGTGCGCTTATAACCGCTCAGTCTTGTCCGTCACAATCCCTTGGATACCCCACAGAAAAAATAAATAAATAACGCGTCGGTTTGTTTTCTTAAATCCTGCAGCAAAAGAATAAACTTTTCCTTTTCGTGCATCCGGTCTCGTTCCGCTCGCGCTGCTTTCTCGTTTCTGTCTTGTCTCTAAATGAACATTTCCACAAGCTGCGTTCTCCGTGCACGGACCGCTTTGCGCTCTGTCAGTCTCTCCAGAACTACTAGCGCTTCACTAATACGTGAGAGTGACGAAGCACTGCGTGGATCCGAGAGGAAAAAAAAAAAAAAAAAGGCACGCACACATAAAGAAACAGAGAGGTTGCGTGGGTAGAGCAAGTAAACCGCGGAATCCGTTAAACCCTCAGTGGATGTTAGAATAGTGCGCCTCACGCGCCTCGTTAGAATGACCGGTCCTGCTGTCTCGCGCACTCACGCACTCCAGTGACCGCGCTGTACAGTTGGAAAGCTCACGCGGCTTTTTGCTCTCGGTAACATTGCTCGTTTACGTCTCGCATACGCAATGCACCGTGTCCCACCATGCAAGACGTGCTCATTGTGACTTTAAAGTGAATCTTTAAATGCAATGAAAAACAACAACAACAACAACGATGATAATAATAATAATAATAATAATACGCAATGAAAATATCAAATAAAAACCTGCAATTTAAAATAAATATGTGCAATTACAATTAAAGGAACTAAATGAGCAATTACTATTACAATCCATGCAAATTTAATTAGGCTATCCTAATTATATCAAGCACGTATTGATATAATCAAATCTCTTGAGAGCAACTACTGTATAACACGTCGAATCATTACGTAACCTTTTCACTTTCAAACAAACATTCTGCAACTGCACCCCATATACAGTATAAAACCTCTAATGACTTCTTAATGCATCGTTATTGAGGATGCACAGCCTGCCTACGGTGACCAACTTTGCTTTACACTGACTAAAGTGCAATTCTAGTGGGTTATGTGAAGAACGAAGTATGCCAACCAGGATATGTCAAACTATGCAGACACAATGTAGAATGCAGTCG
Source organism: Clariallabes melas (assembly GCA_030014275.1). Classification (NCBI taxonomy): domain Eukaryota; kingdom Metazoa; phylum Chordata; class Actinopteri; order Siluriformes; family Clariidae; genus Clariallabes; species Clariallabes melas. The sequence goes on from JAQMYI010000008.1 coordinate 8,360,631, forward strand.
GGACAACACGCCACTGTAAAGACCAAAATGACTAAATAACAAGCGATGTGGGGTGCAGCCTAGCAGTATGGCGCCCACGAACACACGCTGCGCACAGCCTTTAATAATTAGAACTGTTTGTTGTTTTGCGCGCGTGCCCTTTTCGCGTGTCGGGGTTGGAGTGATGCGCGAGCCAGCCTGCACGAGGTCAGCGCCTCCGAGAATGATCGAGCATAAACGCGCGCGCGCACATTTACGCACTCACAGATAGAGAGGGAGGGAGGGAGAGAGAGAGAGGTATTTTTCTTTAACAATAGCGAGGAAATCATGGTTAACATAGAACAATGTGAACTAAAGAACATCAGTAATCTTTTAATCTCAGTTAAATTATAATTACAGTACGTTCTTTTTTAAACCTTTGTGACTTAATTTAGCTCCTTCAATCTGGACCTCTATATTTTTGCTCACATATTTCAGCCAAACGTCGTTTAAACTAAGTTTATTTTACATTCTACTATTCTACTTTCTGAACAATATTGTATTTTTTCAAAAACTATGAAATAACATATGGCATCTCAGGAAAGCATGATCAAAACTTACCTCTTGATTTACGTACAGTTTCCAGGCTCAGGAATCACCAATCGACAGCACCACAGATCATCAGAGCATAAGTAGCAGATGCATCTCAATATCAGGAGATCATTGCATATTTTAGATGCCTTCCTCATTGTTTTACAATGTAAAAAGATATTAAAAATCAGGCTCACGGTTTGATGTGCTGTGCATTTTTTAATGCATCTTCTATGCAAAGACAGATTATTTGACCTACCATGGTCTTCCTGTCAGGTTAAACTAGGCTGAACTTTCTTTTTCAATCTCTCTCATCTCATCACCCATAACATTTGCTGTCCACTGAATGTGTGTGTGTGTGTGTGTGTGTGTGTGTAAACCACATAGACAGCAATGCATGTAAATTAACATACATTAGCAGTTTCTAAAATACTCAAACGAGTCCATTTTATATTACAAACTGCCATCACATATTACTTTTGGATTTGTTCATCCATTATGCCATGTTTTTAGAGTTAAAGAGGAAAATACTGAAAAAATGACAAATTATTTTATTTATTTATTTATTTATTTATTTTATTTTATTATTTTTTTAAAAAGAAAAATGATATTCAGTTTCCAGCATATCCCCTCTATCTGTGTGACAGGCTTTATCTTCTTAGTGCATTAGACGTCAGTATTGATTGAAAAGCCACCTGCCCCCAGGTTAGGGTGACAACATTTTAAATCCTTGTGATATATTTGCTGTTCTACTTGGACAGTGATTTAAATGCATTCCTGATGTAGGTGGTACAGTATGTGATGGAAGTGCTGAATTAATTCAGTGGTTAAAAAAGAGGTCACAGAGGTCTTAAAATTCATACAACTCACTATTTAGCTTGATATTTTGTGGTTAAATGTTTTAAACGTGTTCAGTCTACATATACAGTGGTGAATACATAAGAAATTATTGAGATCCTTTACACAAACTGCATGGATTGTTTGTTTGATAAAAAAAAACAATAAATAAATTATAAATAAATAAATTTCCTTTAAACAATTTTTTATTGATGATTATGATGCTGGTACTGCTAAACATATGGGGAGCGGTTAAATCAAGACTTATGAGCAGAGGAATGAAGGATGAAAAAATGAAAACTGACTGACATTGACAGAAAAACCTCAAGCACAGAACAATGATGAGACCCTTAGCTGCAGTAAAGCATCTGAATGGTGCAAACATTTTAAAGAAGGCTGTACACATCTGTTAATGTCGATACCAGCCGAGATGGCTCGGAGCCCACTGCAGTCGATTACTGTATGTGAACATTCGGCGAGTGGAACGCCTGATCTTTGAAAATTGACAGATACCTTGACAAATAATAAATACAGCTGTGGGAACTGTACACCACTTGTGCATTGCAGGAACTTGGCTGAAACTTATTGCCACATCTCCTATACAGTCCTGACCTCACTCCAAGCCATTTCCACATGTTTGGACCATTAAAGGAGTTCCTGAGAGGCCAGGCCTTTTAGACAAAGCAGGCAGCCTGATCATGGCTACTGCATACTGAGAAAACTTTCTACCTTAATGGTATTCAAGCACAAGTGGAAACCCTTGGATAAGTTCAACAGTGTAGCATGGGACTGTACAGAGAAATAAAGGTAGTTTTTCTTATCTCAACTCAACTCAACTCAACAACAAGAATGCCCCAAAGTGCTTCAAATAGATGATAAAATAATAAAATAATAATATAATATAAAAAGACAAATAATAAAATAATTTAATTATAAGACATAATTAAAATAATATCACACATATCTAATCAAACAGAATATATAAAATCAACATCTCATGCTGGTTTAAACGCCAGAGAAAACAGTGAGTTTTAAGATGCAGTTAGTCTGTGAATATACTGTAAATGCATATGTGCTTTACTTTAAATAATGTCCACAGTAAGGTCATTCAAATCTAATACCATATTGGATTGAAAGCCTTTAGGTATGAAAGTATCTCTTACAAGGACAGTATCTGGGCCGATTTACTGGCTTGGTTTGATAACTTGATGTACAGTATAATGCTGTTGCCTGCTTGAAAATTTTAATATACAGTATTAAGCAAATAAAAGTGAAGACTAATGTTCCCCAGGATTTCTGTAACTCTCCAGTCCTTCTTTATGATTTCCTAAAATTTTTACATTACAGATTTTATTTATTTAAGAGTAACTAGAGATAACTAGTCATTAGATGCAGTTCTTATAATAGCAATAAAGACTGTATGTGTGTGTGTGTGTTTGGATCAATGGGTGGGTAAGACCTTTGCTGACCTTGTCAATGGACCAGCTGTCACCTCAGAGCATTTCATCCTAAGGCATGGCCCCAGACACTTCACCACTCATAAACCAAACTAGACAGAGTCTCACTTGATGTATTTATAGTCAACAACCATTTACACATGGCATTCCATGCTGGAACCATTTTTTGTGACATCCCAGCATAGACAGTGTAGCCCACACACTCTCTCAACATCCAAAGGGAACATGTGCACCCAGCGGGATGTCACAGAGACTAATGTCATCTACTGTAGCTGCTCAATACAGTCAATATTGCATCTTAATTTTGAATTAGTCATAGCCAGTGGTGGAATCTACTATGAATTATTCAGGAGTTTCGAAACTGCTGATCTCCTTGGATCTTTCACCCACGACAGTCTCTAGGGTTTGCAAAGAATGGTGCCTTTTTGAGGTCTGCGGAGAACCAGTAGACTGTCCGGACCTTACCTGGGAACCTATGGTCACTTAAATTTTTACTCGTTGCAAACATGGCAAACAAAAAAGCATTACATCATCAGCAGAAGATGAAATTATGACCACATTATTTCTTGTCAGCCAAAAATGAGAATTGATTGATTAAAAATTTCCACAATTTAATTTTTAAATAAATTACATATTTAATATTTTTTATGTATTAACTAACAAGGCTGATGTGATTGAGTTTCTGAAAATGGAAGTCATTTAATTTCACAGCAGAAACCGAAGGTTCACTGCTTAAAGAAAGCTTAATAAGTATCAAAACCATCTAAGTGCTTATAATTACTAATTAATTACTGGTGTTCTTCAGTCAAAATTTGATTTGTTGGCAAGAGGTTCTAGGAATTTGTAAGCTGGAAAAGAACAATATTTCTTGGATGCCTCCCCTCAGTTAAATTTCTTCTAAATGTCCTGCCTGTGGTGGTAATGGCATTGAATGTAATGAGATGAAACATCAACACACGCTGCTGCATCTTTTTACTGCAACCGAAATAATAATGAAAATAATTTCCACAGCAGCGTGCAGAAAAAAAAAGGGACATTTGCTTGCTGCTGGATGGAGGTTGAGACATGCATGAAGAACAAGCATCTGGCCATGATATGGATTTCAAACCACTGGAGGATGCCATCATAGTCGTCTAAGAGGTGAAGTGTGTGTGAGGTATGCTTTCTGATAATGAGTGCCTCTGTGACAGGTTTGTCAGGGGGTTTGTTATTACTGATAAATATAGAAATATAGTCTCTTACAGTGTGACATGACTCTTGAAATAAGTCTAGGAGTCTATTATTTTCTACTCATGCTTCTTTTTAGTAATAGGCCAGTGTGGCTAGCCACAGTTTCTTACAATCCTGTATGGATACCACCTAATGTTCAAGGGGGAAAAAAAGTATTAAGTAAGGGTTAAAGAGATTTGAGTTCCCACATGTGGAAATATGACTTTCATTATAAAAAAAAATATGCAAAAACTCTGACAGGTACAGTATAAGCAACATGCAAAAATGTTGGTAGATTGCATATTACCTTAGAGGGAAAACAAAAGAACAGACACACAAAAACAATCCATGATCCAAGAACTATATTGTCATATGGCATAATGAAATTCTATGTTTGCTCAGTGTTTGACAGTTTCTATGGATTCCTCCCAAAGCCTTTGTATGTGCATATTCACAGAAGTGTACAAATAATACCAGGGTTAGATTTGTACAAGGGTTGTTCAAGTGAAATTAGGACTTTTGTTTGGACATGGACATGGACATACAATCCCCATGAAAAAAAAATATCACAAATCATGTATTAAGTCACAGCTTGGTTGATTTGTGTAATGCATATTTTCAGATTCCTAGTTTAAATAACCTTCATATTGATACCATGTTTATTAGTGTATAATGTCTGGTTGCTGAGATACTGTATGGCTAGTACGAGATTGTTTAAGAGAAAACTCAGTCAAAATCGTATTTTTAGAATATTTAAATGAAGATTTGGCAACATCGTAAAAAAGAGGCAACCCCAGGTTCATTATGACACCAGGATGTCAAGCTACTGTACGCCTAAAAATATCTTTACAAGAGGTATGGATTTATTGTAAAAAAGCACAACGGGAGTAACCAGCTTGGGTAGTGTCTTTAAACCAATGATAGGATGAAAATCTCTCAATTCTGTTGAAGGATCAAAAAGATAAGATCTTCATCAACCTATTTTTTGTCGAAACTGAAGATTTGATATATTTCACCCACCACACTCTTTTTGCCATAACGCAAAGCTAATCTGTAAGACTTAGTACAGTATCTGATACGATGTCTGATATGAAGTCACCAATGTAAAGGTACAGTACCAGTTAATCATTCGAGTTTTTTTTTTTTATATATATATTTTTTTTTAGTACTTTTTTTGTATTTAACAATTCACATTAATACTGATGACATGTACTTTATGAAGTCCATTATATGAAGGAACCAATATGGAATTATTTCAAATGTGTTTTAACAGCCCAGAAAATATTTCATAATTTGGATTGTCCAAAGCAACTACATTTAGCTTTGATGACAGCTGGACACACTCACGGCATTCTCTCTGCAGATTGATGAGGTAGTCACCAAAATGGTTTTCAGTTCAGAGGGGTGCCTTGTCAAGAGTTCATTTGTGACATTTCTTCCCTTCTTAATATGCTTTAGACCATCAGTTGTCTTGTGCAAAGGAAGGATGGGTTTTAGTGCTACTACAACAGTACAAATCCATATTATGACAAGAAACTCTCAGTTAAGTAAAGAGAAAAGACCGTCTGTCATTACTTTCACAAATGAATGTTAAGTCAATCGTAAAAATATCAAGAACTTTGAATGTATCCTCAAGTGTAGTCACCAAAATCTTCAAATGCTATGAGAAAACTCGTTCTTATGAGAACAGTCCAAGGAAAGGATGACCAATAACTACCTCTGCTGCTGAGGATAAAGAACGACAAGTGAAGAAACACAAGAAACAGACATTACATCAGTAGAAAACTGTCCTTTGGTCTAATGAATCCAAACTTAACCAGCATAGCTACCACAGCAATTTTCAGCTACATGACGTACCATTAGATTAGGGTTGCATTTGGCACCATCATTTGCGTCTCAACAGGACAATGCCCCCAAATACACCTCTAGGTTATGTAAGAGCTAATTGTCCAAGAATAAGAAGTGATGGAGTGCTGCATCAGATGACCTGGCCTCCACAATCACCCAATCTAAATCCAACTCCCACTAGAAATATAATACTCATGTCCTGTGGGATGGAGCATACAACGAAGACCCAAGAACCAGAAGAGACTAAATTTGACAGTTGCTTTGGGAAAATACGGAGGGACATAAGGACAGACTGTAGCTTGAGCAGTCTCCGATGACCTTCTCAGACTGTTGCTACTACTGTACAAAACCCATGGTGGCATTAGTGATTAGCACTGTTGCCTTGCACCTTCAGTGTCCGGGTTCGATTTCCCTTGTCTATGTGCATGGAGTTTGCATGTTCTTCCCATGCTTGGTGGACCGAAGACATGCAGGTTAGGCTAACTGATGTTCCCATATTGCCCACAGTGTGTGAATGAGCATGCAAGTGTTGACCAGAGGGCCCACCATGGTCATAAAAATGGGATTAAGTAACAATGGTAATCACCATTTGCCTCCATGGTCCCTAGTTGCCCTACAGAGGTTCCTAGATGGATGGATGAATGAGATATAAAACAGTTTGTGGAGGTTCAGGAGTAGCTCAGTGGTTAAGGCATTGTCCAGAAGGTGCTAGGTTTGAACCCCACCACCACCAGGTTGGGCCCTTGCGCAAGGCCCTCAACTGCTCATAATTCTATAATGCAATAAAAATGTAAGTCGCTCTACGTAGATAAGCGTGTCTGCCAAATGCTGAAATGTAAATGTAAAACCCTTCAAGGAAAAATGGGCAAATACGAATAAATTTGTTTTTACTGTGGATTCAATATTATTCAATATAAGTTTTTCAAGTTTTCCAAATCTTACTTAATGATACCTTCTATTTTTTAGGTTCCAAGGTTTCCCAAATAGTGTTAAAATGAAAGCTGTTGCAGTATGTAGGGTATACATACTGTAGGGTGTACAATCCTAGGTTCCACAAGCCAAGTACTGTAGTGCCTTAATCAGGGGTTAGACAGGTATTTGAGATTTATTCTTGATGGTAAAATCTATTTAGTTTTGTAGCTCTCAATCACCATAAACAAAACAACACAGAATGTTCAATCTGAAAAACTTAGAAGCAATTTCATAAGGAGACAAAGTTTTGTTTATGATGATTCAATATTCCATGAATAGCTTCCATGACTGGTTTTGAAAGTAGGTTTTGGCAGCCAACTGCTCTCTCTTCTTTCCATTACTGTGGATTGTACCAACCGACTTTCACCCATGCTGTGGCCGGCAGTGAGTGTAATTAATAATTGTTAGAATACCTGTGGCATAGAGTTACACATTAGTCGATAAATGTCCCAGTGCTTTTACGCTCTATATCAGCACTCGTGAAATTCCTCTCATCTATTCAGATTACTTGGTCAGAACTAACTGTTGTATAATATTCAATAATGACTTACTGTAGGCACTCTGAGTTATTACGTATACTGTACGTCATTTAAAAAAGTTTAATATAGTTCACCTATGAAAAAATTAATTTGTTAACACTTTCATAAATTAACATTTTCTAGTGCAGCAGTGTAAAGAAAAAAAACACAGCATGTGCTAAAACCAACTGATTATCTTTGAAGACATCATTAGTCATTTAACGGCTGCTTTTCAGCCATAAGAAAGGAAAAATCCAATCTTTTTTTTTTTTTTTTCCCCCACCAGGAATTTTTTCATTATTCTCTGGATGTTTTGATGATTACTCTGAAGTAGGATGCAGCTGATTATTTTTCAGCTTTCGTAAAGTGGTTTAATTACTTTGACCCAAAGGTCATTCAATCCTTCTCTTCAGTCTAGATTATTTATTTATGGGTGGCCAGTTACTAGAACCATTTACAGGTTATTTACCTCAACCTGAGACACAAATGAGGAAACTAAGCCCATGACACTCATCTCATCATCCAGACACCAAGATATTAATGATTCTTTGTAAGGTCTCAAAGTTGTAACTATTAATAGTAATTACCATTAATTCACGCATGGGAACTCTTATAATCCATAGATTTGAGTTAATTTAAGGAAAATTGCAACAATCATATTGTCATTGTCATAACAAGAACCATTATTATAAGTCTCAGTTGTAATTGCATGTTCTGGTGTTAGAATGCCATTTTTCCTCCAGAATATACTGTATGTATTGTTCACTTGGGAGATGCATTTATGAGACAAAATCCAATCCAAGCCCAAACTGTTCAAGGAGCCAAAGGTAATATACAGTAAGTGTTAAGACTAGATTTTTATAGTGGATTAGAGTTACATGATATACACAGGGAGCTGAAAGTCAACATGTGGATTGGTCATAGCCAGTAAACTCTTGTAAGATTTTACAGTAATCTTGCTGTAAGTAGCCTATATAATATTACACAAAAGCAATAAAAAGACAATTTGATGGTGCGGTGTGTAGAGTTGTGGTCTAAACTGTTCCAGGAGTTGTGGTTTGATTCTGAGCTTGGATTTCTGTACTGTACATCCTGAGCTTCAAATGTTCTTCACAAAGCTGCATGACTGACTCTTCCACGGCTGCATTTCCATACTATCTATGATACCCTTTAAATTCCTTAATAGTCTATGGATTGGTTTAGATTAGGCATGAACATCTAAATACGTGTTTGATGTCATTGATGTTTATTCATGGTGCTGCGTAAATGCTAATACATTTCAGCGTGTACAGCATGGCGTCAAGGAGTGAGTCATTTTATAGTCGGTCTGTGATTCATCCTGTCCAGCTTTCCTTGTCTTGCAGCCTCTCCTCGTCTGCCCAGAGCAAGGTGCCAAGAAGCGAGGAATAGACAAGCTGAGGGACGAGTAAAGAAATTTAAATGCTCATCCCTCTGTCTCTCTCTTTCTGTGTGTGTGTGCATGAGTGTGAAATAAACTAGTGTAGTATATATAAAACTATTAACTAGAACATTAATTTATTATTGGGACATTCTAAAGTGTTTTATTCTTCTTATAACATTCTGTACAACAGCATTTTGGTAAGGATTAAGGTTTTGTTAAGCTAAATCAACTCTAGTGAGCTTTGGTGTGCTGTTGGTTGCAGGATATGGTAAGCATATGGCCTGTGTGGATTGGACTGGTTTGTCCGGTGCATCCCATGGGTGATCAATCAGATTAGGATCTAGGGAGTTTGAAGACTGACCTTAGAATCTTTCCCTGGTTGGCCCAGTTCATGATGGGACTTATTGCACTGGCTGTTTTGGTGCCGTTCTCTCATGTCCAGCATTGACCTATTTTGGTGATGTTTACTTTTCTGTGGGATCAGACCAGACGGACTGGCCTTTGTTCATTGCAGTCATGGGAGATCCTGTCCCCAGATTACTGGTGTATAGTTGTTGATCCATGCTTTTCAGGTCACCTTCCAGCGGGGTAGATGTTATGGCTGATTGGTGTATATTTACCTATATAAATAAATATACGTACATGTGGGGGAAGTAAATTTCAATCTTTTAATGGATTTTGTTATATGTTCCAGCTGTTAGTCCATTAGCAATGTCCCTTTTAGATAAATGCTGAAAACTGAATACATTTAAGGGGAGTTGCTGATGTGGCATTGACCACAAAACCAATGACCTGGCCCACTTGACATTAGACTAATTGCAATGTATCCCATTACCTTAAATGAGTTTAACACTCCTGATGACAGCATTATGCTCAATCCTTTATAACCAAAGCAGCAAATGGTGACCGTTTAAGGTCGAGCATTAGAGTCGAGCCTATTGTCTGATGGCATCAGCATGATGGCACTCATTCTGTATTTTGTCACTAGAAATAGATTAGATCTGCTTTAACTTCCAGCTAATTAATTATTCACTATCACCTTAGGCTGGCTGTCTGGATTCATAATCTGAATTGGACAACACACGGTAACCTTTTCAGAAGTGCCAGAAATAGAAGCGCTATATTTAGGTCCTTCATTATTTTTCCAGAAGCATTGTTATTGTCTTAAGGGTAAATGATTGCCTTGTAATCCCATATCCTAACTTCTGTGATCAGCTTTGACTGTGGCATGAGATTAGCACCAGTGCGGCTGTGCAATTAGAGTGCTCTCACTGGATATGATAACATGAACCCCTGCACTTGACTCATAGTAATTCTAAATGATTGATGTTGTTTGAGCAAGCTGCATGCGCACACACACATGCACACACACACACACGCACGCAGAGAAATGACAGACTGTGGTGCTACTAAACTAGAAGTCGAGACCTGAAGATGGGTGGACATAAAATGTTGCAATGTAAAAAATCTTTAGTGATATGCATCCACTTAAAAATGCTTATAATTTGAGCTCAGTATATTGAAGCTAAGTAGCAAAAGTGTACCTTTCAAATTGTGCTTGTCTCAGCCAGTATCTTCTCATGGCCAAAGGTCTCATTAGTATGCTTGACATGACACCAGGTGTTCCCCATACCCTCTGGTCAAATCAATCATAGCAACCTATACTCACTCAGTGCTCAACATTACAGTAACTCTTGCCCGCTTGCCTGAAGCAAATACGCTCTGTGTTTTATGGAATGCTGTGTGGGCTTGTTCAATCAGGCAAGTAAAAAAATTTATGTAACTTCTATACATTATCCATTTCTCACTATTGAAACAAATAGTTCTCAAAATGGAAACAGGAAAAACCACTATGAAGCAAAATGGCAATAGAAATAGTCTATTTATTTTTTTTTTTTTTGGGTGAAAATTTTGTCACTCACTGTTATGGTCTACTGTACCTCCTGGGAATGACTTGAAGATATCAGATTGAAAATTATTTAAGCGTTTATCAATTGATTCATGGTTGTTAGCAGAATGTTATGCTAGCTTAGTAGTTTTAGAATACGGTTGCTTACGGAAGTTTACAGCTTCTAGCAGCAGGACAAAAAGGATTTATTCTCAGTTGTCTTAATATTTTAACTTAGCTGTCATAATTGCTGTCTGCTGTCTTTAACCTTTGTTGTGTAGCGATGCTGTGCTAGTGCTCTGTGTAGATTTTTCAGTTCATATATTTAAATTCCCCTTAAAATAAGAAAATAAAACACTGTCATAGTAAAAGATTCAGTCCAGTGGTTGTCCAAACCACCTTGTTTTTGAACTCGTGACCAGTGTTCGGTTTTTGTTGGCATCAGGTCTGTTTTCACATTGTATTAACAAAAAAAAAGAGCACCCTCACTCATTCATCGTCTATACCGCTTTATCCTGTATTCGCGGAGGGCCTGCAGCCTGTCCCAGGAGACTTGGCGACCACAAGGCAGGGTACACCCTGGACGGGGTGCCAATCCATCGCAGGGCACACATACACACACTTATTCACACACTACGGGCAATTTTGGAATGCCAGTTAGCCTAACCTGCATGTCTTTGGACTACCTGGAGGAAACCCACGAAACACGGGGAGAACATGCAATCTCCATGCACACAGATACTCAAGGAATCAAGCCTGGCTGGGACTTGAACCCAGACCCTGTAGGTGCAAGGCGACATTGCTAACCACTACATCACCGTCACTACATCACCGCCACAGAAGAACACCCTCTAATGTGCAATCCTAGATAACATTTGCATCTTATGTTTACCAACTTGCTTTTTAACTAGCATGGTACATACAGTAATGTTAAAAATAATTTTTTCATTAAGTTTCAAGAAGATAAAAAAAAAATGCTCCCAGTATAACTGGCATCTTTAACAGTTCTCAGATGGCACAACCATTGACCGTGGAACATGTTAGTTTTACACTGTGTATAGCCAATTGTGTTAGTATCCTCCAGTAGTACTTAGACCATGTTTGTTGGATTCACGAACAAATTGGACTTATGAATGAGCTTTGGGAACGGAATTTGTTTGTATGTTGGGGATCTAACACTGATCCTTGGGTATACATTACAACCAATGATAAGTGCTTTGCAAATAGAACCTTATAGAATCAAATTAGAGTGTGGCGTTAGGATATATACCTATCCTGTTCCATCCGCTACTTTGGATCACACCTGAGCGCCCCCACCATGTTGGTTTCTCCCTCTGCACCAGCACAGCATTCAAATCAAGCGGTATCCGTGTTCTTATAACTTTGCTCTCTCTTTCTCTATTTATACTAGGCTCAGTTCTCAGGCACATCCTACACACTAGTAGAGATTAATATCAACCCATAAAGAGCCCAGACCCATTGCTCCTGGGGGATATAACACAGATAAAATAGACCACATGAAACACATTTTGAAAGATGTCACATGGTGTTTTCCCTGACAATTTTAGAGTTTGAAGCCTTATGTATATGACACACACTACCGTTCAAAAGTTTTAGAACACTTGCAAATTTCTTTGTTTTTGTTTAGTGATTTATTTTCTACATTCTA
>JAQMYI010000008.1:8426808-8439822 GCA_030014275.1 Clariallabes melas
ATTTACACATTAAGTTTACTGAAAGTAAAAACAGTTGAAAGTCAGAGGACGTTTCTTTTTTTGCTGAGTATATATGTGTGTGCCCTGTCTCATGCCCTCAGTCTCCTGGGATAGGCTCCGGACCCCCGTCGATCATCTGTACAGGATGGAGCGGTACAGACGATAAGTGAGAGTGAGTGAGTGATGATCTTTATGGTTCTTGGTCACTCAATAACACTGGAATTAGGTCAGTCGTGAACTGGTTATGCATCAGCTAAGAAAATGTCATGGTTCTTTTTCTAACTGTACCTGGTTGGTGTTATTGACTTTTGGTTTCTGTAAGACTTTTACAGTGTGTTGGCATTTTGTTCCAGACTCAGTTTCCCAGCATGCAATTCACCCCAGGCATATGGTCCTGATTGAATTCACCTGCAACTTATTAAGCTTGATTGGTCTGTCTATGTATAGCCTGTGTTTTACTTTGTTCTTTGTCTTGTGTCTCTTGATTATGCTGCTGTCTTAAAGTTTGGTTCAGTGTGTCTGATTTTGCCTTTTTGGTATACTGACGTCGTCCTGTTTTTGGTTTTGTTAATATTAGGATAGTTTAATTGTTAGTTTAAAACTTACTTTAAAACAAGGATTAAAAAATGTATTTAAGAAAAACAGTTGGTATAACATGATGGATTCCCCCAAAGAAGTGGAGAAATCAAACGTGTTCATTTGCAAAAGCTTTTAAACCAAACCTGAGTTCACAGGTTATGTAATAGAGAACTACTGTATAAATACTACTGTTCATTTTGAGATTGATTCTATCTTCAGGAGATTGTGAGCTCGATTCCCAGATGATGCTAGAGAGCGATTGATCCTATTCTCTCGGGAAAGTGGGATGGTATACCTGCACTCTCACATCAATCATAGCAACACAAGCAGAATAAATGGATAGGGCTTTCTTCTGACTGTGCTACATCATCCACAGCATAATGTGAGCATAATTTTGAAAAGATTCAGTCAGCCGTGTCGTGTCTCAGAAGAAGCAGATCTTCAAGTCTTCACTTCGCAAAAATTAATATTCAGCAATACTTCTGGATACATGCAAATGCCGCAAGTCATGTACATTTCCAAACAAAAAATTACTTTCATGTGTCTGCATCCTATTTATTTTGTACTTATACATTTCCAAAAGCATTCAATGTATCTAATTTTATTCATGCCTACACTAACATTTTAAAGGGTCAAAAAATAAACCTATTTCTCAAATACTTGTGTAAGTATTCACATCTTGTTAACGCATCATGATAATGAATACTATGACCTTAATGTAAATGGCCTTCATTAATATTAATCAAAGTGGTTGTTTGTAAATATAGTTTGAAGTGAAGCAAATTAAGGTCTAAACACCAACAGAGGATTTACTGTATAATAATTAAACATGGTGAATTTTGCATATTCTAAAACTTTTCCCGAGTTGTATGAAACACACAGTGTATCACAACTTTACAGTAGCTAACATTTTAAAAAATGATGGAATAGTCATTATCATGTTCTGTTCATAATGCTGACACAGATTCCTTTTCTTGGCATGAGTGGAACCTCATGTGGTAGCTCATTCTCCTCAAGGCTTGGACTGATGCACCTTCCGAGATGCATTAATGCTCTTCATAGAAGTAAAATGTGATTATTTCAGCTACTGTAGCCTTCTTGTCACATGGAATCTGTTTGACCATTCCCCAACGACTTCTCTAATCGACAGGTATTTCTGCACACAGAATTGCTGCCCACTACTGTACATGTTTTATTTAATCTCTAGAAACTGTTGTGTGTGAAATTTCTAGAAAATCATCAGGTTTAAAACACTTCAAACCATCCAACCTGGCACTTAACCCTTTGATGTTTGATGTGAACATTAACTGGAGTTGTTACTTTGTATCTATGCATTGGACTTAACCATAGCTGTACTTTTACAGTATGTGCCTCAGAGGCCTTTTATGTTTTGGCTTCATTTTTCCTGATGTGTTAAGGATTAGTGCATGTGTTAATCGAACATTCTATGAAAGCACTATTAAATTCGTAATTCTGCACAGCTCTGACAGGAATGCCGGCTGCAAGGTTTGTATTAATGCACTCTTATAATAGGTCATTATCACTATGGTAACAACTGACTTAAAATAATTAGAATGGCAGTTGCTACACATCATTTATGTCTAACAACAGATTTTGTTTTGGGACAGCAAAAAAGGAGAGAAAACTAAAAAAAAAAAAAAAGCATTCAATGCAATAACAACTGGAAAGAATTATTGTGTCTAGAGCAGTAAAATCCAACTGATTCCTCTTTTTTTTTTTTTTTTTTTTTTTTTTTTTTTTTAAATATGCAAGCATTAAGTACTAATACTGTACTTTATAGTAAAGTATGGCCTATATGGTTAAATATCCACATATTTTCTAACAGTGTTAACAGGGGTGAAATTAGTTTACCCATGCTGGTGACCAACAGTTGATGTAAATAACAATTGTTAGCACACCTGTGATACTGTACATAGAGCATAACAGCGATGGGACATTTAAATACATTGAAGGCCAGTCGTCCAATCAGATTACTCAGTCAGTAATACCGTATAATCTTGTATTTGGACATTACAGTAATATCTAACCTACTGTATATGGTTCTCTCAGATCATCAGAATCCAGGTATTTTAATCATAAAGCTCTCGGAAACTTTAAAATAAAAATGTGTTTCTTAATCAATTTCCTATATTCACTTTCTTTTTCCATATTCCATTATTTGAGTTTCTGCAAACTTTCACATCCCAACTTTCTAATTTATATTTTAAATTCCTAATCTGTTACCATGCCTGTTCCTTCATTTTCTTTATACCAATTTAAAATGAAATTCATACCGCAGTCACGATAAGTAAAGGGATGGCAAAATCATATTACTTGCTCAAATTCTCATGAACTCATAATCATGTCATGTTGTAGAAGCAATTATTTGAGTCATAACATTCATTTCATTTCACTTTATGCCATGGAAGTAAACTAGTGCTGGCTGGAATCCTTACATGGCTTATTTATTTTTTGCTTTGGTAATTAACCTATTATACTGTGAAATAATTGCTGCTTAATTAGGTGGCAACATTGCAAAAAAAAAAAAAAGGAAGGAAGGAAGGAAAATATCAATTTGCTTGAGCAGGTTGAATATTCACGTTCAGGTCGGTTATGCATGAAGTTTTCTCTTTTCCTTTTTTAGTGCTTCTCTGGCAGCACAGTGGTGTAATGGTTAGCATGGCGATCTTGCACCTCCAGGGTTCAAGGCATGTGTGTGTGCGCGAGTTATGCGTGTTCTTCCCTGGTGGGTTTCCTCAGGGCACTCCGGTTTCCTTCAGATCAGGATAATTAGCATTTCCAAATTCCACATACTGTGCGAGTGTGTCTGCTTGTGTGCCATTAGATTGGCACCCTGTGCTGATGTGTCCTGCCTATTGCCCCAAGTCCCCTTCGATAAACTCCGGGCCCCAGTACCGGATATGCAGTATAGGAAATGAGATAGTGAGCAGAGTTTTTTAATTTGTTCTTGGCCTTATGTTCATACTGTAACACTAGCAGCCCTAACAACCTTTATACATTTTGCATATGAGCTCTACATTTTAACATTGGAGTATTCTGCTGTGAGTAATCTCTCAAATAATTTGTTGTATCTTTAATTAAGTATAGGAGTTTTATAGGAGCAGCTCTCGAAGAAAGCCATGTGCTCATTTCAGATTAGTAAGCTTTGGCCAGTGCTCTTGTCTTGAGGTGATTTTACTACTTGAAACTGATGGCACCTTAACTTGGCACAGTTTCAGACTGTTTTTAAGTTCATTAATACAAGCCGAATTCCGGAAAAGTAGGGACATTTTAAAATTTTTTTTAATAGAATGGAAGCTAAAAGACTTTCAAATTACATGAGCCACCATTGTATTCACAATAGAACATAGAGAACATAAATATTTAAACTGAAAGATTTGACACTTCTATCCACTAAATAAGCTCATTTCAAATTTAATGCCAAAAAAGTTGGGACTGAAAAATATATAATATGGAAAACATTCAGCTGGAAGAACATCTAGCATCAGGTCTGTAACATGATGAACTACAAGAGATGTCTTAGAGAGGCTCTCAGAAGTAAAGGTGGGCAGAGGCTGTCCAATCTGTGAACGAGTGCATAAAAAGATTCGGGAATACTTCCATTTATGAGGAATAATGTTCCTTAATGTTAAATTACAAAGGCTTGCAAATCTCATCGTCTACAGTGCTTAACATCATAAAAAGATTCTGAGAAACTGGAGAAATCTCACCAAAGACCTTTGTTGGATACCCATGGTCTTTGAGCCCTCAGACAACACTGCATCGCTCAGTGTCATTGACATTAATAAATGGGCCCAGGAATACTTGCAGAAACCCAGTCATTAATAAATAAATAATTGACATTAATAAATGGACCCAAGAATACTTGCAGAAACCCTGTCTTTAAACATAATCCGTCATCTGCAGATGGCAACTAAAGTCATATGTGAACATGGTCTAGATGCACCGTCATGTCCTCTGAGCCAAGGCTCATTTAAAATGTACTGTTTTAAAATGGAAAAGTGTTCTACGGTCAGACGAGTCCAAATTTGACATTCTTGTTGGGAATCACGGACGTGGTGTCCTCCAGGCTAAGGAGGTGGGAGACCTTCCAGTGTGTTCTCAGTGGTCAATTCAAAAGCCAGCATCTCTGAACGTATGGGGGTGTATACTGTAAATGCATACAGTACAGCATGGGCAACTTGAATGTTCTGGAAGGAACTATGAATGCTGAAAAGTATATAAAGGTTTTAGATGGCATCTATTCCAGGAAAGGCCGTGTGTATTTCAGCAAAACCACACAATGCAGCTATTACAACAGCATGGCTTCGTAGTACAAGAGTCTGGTGCTCAATTGGCCTTTCTGCAATCCAGATCTTTCACCTACTGTATAGAGAATATTTGAAAATTGTCAAAGACGACCACAAACACTTCAGCAGCTGGAAATAAATATCAGGAAAAAATGGGACCAAATTCCAACACCAAAACTCCAGAAACTCATAACCTCAATGCCCAGACATCTTTTAAACTGTTTTGAAAAGAAGAGGAGATGGTAAACATTTCCCCGTCCCAACTTTTTTGAGACCTGTAGCAGGCATCAAATTTGAATTGAGCTCATTTTCTGCATAAAATTTCAAATTTCAAATTTCTCAGTTTAAACATTTCTCATCTTCTTCATGTTCTATTGTGAATAAAATATTGGCTCATGTGATTTGAAAGTCTTGTACAGTAGTTTTCATTTTATTCAAATTTAAAAAACAACTTTTCTGGAATTCAGATTGTATGAACATCACTACATATGTAATTGTCAGTTACCTGCACATATTAGAATAACAGTGAAAAATTACATTAAAAAATGTAAAACAAACAAACAAACAAAAAAACACTTTAGTTTTTAAGCATAAAAAGGCCTATAGTGAAGTATGATATTTAACACAATTCTTTTTTGATCAGATCACCTGTAACATTAGACGAAAAATTTGTAAAAGGACCACACCAACCAGGTAGTCCCCGACTTACGAACATCCGAGTTACGAATTTCTGCAGATGTGAACAGACCGCAGCTCTACTTCCAGTTCAATCACGGAAGTAGCTCACTTGTATTGTACAAAAATAGACACTGCAGCGCACCAGATACCAATATTTACAAGCATATACAATATATGTACCAACGATTCATCATGCAGCATCACTAGTGCTAATCAACGTGTCAGGTACAGGGAGTACATTAAAAGATACAAGAAACTCTGTCTCTTGGTAAGCACCTGGGCTTCGTTTAACATTCTGTAGTAGTGACAGATTTATAAATAGATGTGATTTAAAATAAAAAGCTTTATACTTATTTTTTTATCCTTATTCATCCTTCTAAGTATTTTATCCTGCAGAATCAGACTGGATCACTGAGTATGAGGAGGGAAAACTGTACTTCTTGAATTGGATACATGTTCACACATTTGATTGTTTTTGGTTAACATACTGTATCAGTTACTACGTTCTGCCTATCAAATTTATTTGAAACAGTATTTAAAGTCATAAATTTGCATAAAATGGTATCAGACCAGGGCATGAATATCAATCATCGCTCATGCTAACATTTGTCTAGCTATCAGGTTTTAGCTCCTGCATTTATGGAAATAAACACAGCCACATGTTTTCAGCGCTCCTTTATGTCAACAGAAGAATAATTGAATTTAGCTGCATTTTTATCAGCAATTTGGCAGGTTCACAGGATGGAAAATTGTTGAAGCAGCCAGAAACTGAGATGGCTGTGTGTGTGTGTGTGTTTTTTTTTTTTTTGCCTCATTAGTTTTGTCTTCCAGCTCGACACAGTAAGGGCTGATTGCCTTCATGCATACAGTATAAAGACACTTGCTTACAACCATAGGTGTAGTCCTGCCAGATTGCTCTGGAAAAAAGCTCTGTCACTTTTCTCCCCAGGTAAGGAGAAAAAGGAAGCAATAACATACTCAAGCAGTGCTGAATATCAGCATGGCTGTAAAGCGGTTGTAGGCATGAGAGTGCAACCGAGTGTTATAGATATCACAGCTAGTGTAATTAATGGGGTGAAAGTAGTTTTAAACTGTTACGGGTTACTACTGTATGTACTGTAGCAGGGATAGCTAGGTGGTGAAGGTGTTGGACTTCTGATCGGAGGGGCTTGGTTCTAACCCCCCTAGTCACTGTTGAGCCTTTGAGCAAGGTTCTTCTCCCTAAATTGCAAGTATACAATAGGATGTTGAACTGGCAGCCTGGGCCTGTAAGAAACTGAGACAGAGAAAACTTTTTAAACACACCATGTTTCCTCCAGTACTTAAATAAATAGCACTACACCGCTGCTTACAACTGTCATACAGTATGTAATAAAAACTTATTAATAAAAAATATGGGGGTGGGGGGATACCACAAACAATACTAGTTTTTGATTAGTTGGTCCTTGTCACATGACCTGCTGTGCACTTGCGGCATTCTGAAAGGTTTTCATCTCGCAGCAGTGTAGATCCTCATGGAAACGCATGAGTGTTGTGATGGTGTCGCTCTCTATTCTGAGCATGCTTTTTTGTGCATGTCTCCATTTAAAATGACAGAATTTAGCATGCACAATATGTGACACATGAACAGCCCCAAAGACAGTCAAACTGTCTGACTTTTGGGACGGGAAAGGTGTGGTCGCTAGACGGAGTCACTGACATTTTGTTTGCACATTTGCATCGTGACTTCGTCACCACATACAGTAGGGGATGTAATGTACAGTACTCTGACAGAAGATGCCAAAGCCTTGCTTTTCCGTGCCGTGCCTGCAGGACAGAACGTGAAAGTCTGTTAGAAGACCCTCGAACTCTATGACGTTAAACATCATACACTCACCAGCTGTTAACGTTGCCATGTCAAACAGGGAAACTATTACTTTTAACCATCTCGGGCCAGGATTGCTGTAATAAAGCAGTTTATTAATGATTATAGTATGTTTAGTATGTCTATGCCATTTATGTTTCTAGATTTGATGAGACATGAATAGCATATAGCTAACATTTCTAAAACATAACTACCCTTGAACTTTGCAGTATGCAGATTCGTATGACGTTTTAATTGTTTAGGAAAAACCCAGACCACTGTGACTTACACATTTGATACTGCTTATGTCGCATGACACTGCTGTTTACTTCAGGATCTGCTCCAGCTCTGTATAACCCATGCCTCTCACCATCGTTTACAGCTGTGTCTGTTTACTCTCACCTGTGTTTTGTTCTATTGTGTTTGTGCATTCCATTGTTTCGATCACGTCCTTATGGAGTTTGGCATGTATGCACTCATTGTAAGTCGCTTCTAAGCGTTTTGTAGTCTCTTGTACTCGCTTTTAAATGTACTTCATTATCAAAATTAAGTGTGATGTATTGTGATTTATTATTCCTCTAACATTATGTTATCATTTTGGTGATTAGGCTCCTGCATAATCTCCTCATTGAGAAAGGTCCATGTCACTCGGGGCACAGATTTGTTAATATGAGGTCATTAATTAGTCTGACACTGAAGCATTATAATGAGCCATCAGCATGCAGGTAAGTAGTTTCTATTAAAGAGATCTATGTGAACAGGCAAAGTTTACATTTATTTAAAACTTATCATCATCTCTGCACATGACTGCAATGGTTTCTCTAAAAAAAAAAAAAAAAAATCCCAAACATATAACCAAATATTCCAGATATCAGATTCACGCTCTATGATGAATATGAATCAATGTGAGGAATAGATTTACTGAGACACTGGATTGTTTAATAGTTTAGCAGAGGTTACGATCTCATCAACACAATGGAAGTCTACAGTAATCTCAGAACTCTAATCCATCTGTCCAAATAAATTTTATTTAGTATTAAGTATTAACATTGAATGTTTACTACTTTACAATATAAGAGCATCCAGCTGATCAGCTGTGAACACTACAATCTAAAGTACGAGGTGGTACAAGGTGGTAAAAGTTTGTATTAAAAAGGTTTTGAATCTTGTTTTGTAACACGCCAACAGTCACAGGGACCTTCATACAGTAAGTCAGTGTGCCAAAAGACATCGTCCTGTGTACATTGGGAGCTGTGCAGCTGGTGCTATTCTGATATTTCATCGTGGACAACAAGTTAAAACAAAGAATGAATGTAATGTTCTATGTGAAACTGGACAAATCTGCCACAGAGACGTTTGACATGAATTGGCAAGGTTACAGCGATGCTGCATTGATTACTGGCGTTGCAATTTAGAGTCAAAACTTTTTTTGGTCATGTTTGCAGGTGCTCAGTTGTCCCACTGATCTTCTAATTGTAATATTCTGCGTTCGCTAGGTAGATAGAACTAGTAGGTGCAATAAACAGGTCAAATCAAATTAGCCAAAAATAAACCCCATACTATACCCTGATTGATGTTTTTTTTTTTTTTTTTCCTATTCATACTTTTTATTACTGCATGGAATGACAAATTTTAAGAATAGTAGAATAAAGCAGTTATTCTAAGAAAGTACAATATTTTACTTTAAATGTAGTGGAGTAAAAGTAAACAGTCTTCTAAAATAGAAATACTAGAAATAAAGTACAGATAATTTAAAAAATTACAAATTTTCCTTTCCGAAGACATGCAGGTTAGGATAATTTCCGTTGCCCAAATTGCCTGTAGTGTGTGTTTGCCCTATGTCACCTGGGATAGGCTCCAGGTCCCCCGCGACCCTGTATACAGAATAAAGTGGTATAGACGGTGAGTGAGTGAGTGATGTCTGACTGTATTTTATTTCTTTCTTAATGACCCACCCTACTCACAAACTAGTGATAGTTCACAGGGAATTAAGATTAAACAAACATGACAATTTTTTATTTTTTTTTGGCAAATAGTGTATAGGAGGGCAGCATGGTGGTGTAGTGGTTAGCACTGCCGCCTTGCACCTCCAGAGTCCGGGTTAGATTCCCGGCCAGGCTCGATTCCCATCTCTGTGTGCATGGAGTTTGCATGTTCTCCCCGTGCTTGGTGGGTTTCCTCTGGGTACTCCAGTTTCCTCCCACACTCCAAAGACATGAAGATTAGGCAACTGCCGTTACCAAATTGCGCATAGTGTGTGAATGAGTGTGTGTGTGTGTGTGTGTGTGCCCTGCGATGGCTTGGCACCCTATCCAGGGTGTACCCCACCTTGTGCCCTACGCCTCCTGGGATAGTCTCCAGGCCCCGGCGACCCTGAATACAGAATAAAGCGGTATAGAAGATGAATGAGTGAGTGTATAGGAGTGTGTGATTCATGATCTTGTCTCAGTTTTAAGTGGAAATCTTATTCCTTGTTCCTCATTCAAAGCTTAATATTTCTTATGTCAATAATATCCCATCTCACACTTCACTTTTTATTTCGGACTGACATGTGGTTATGGAATCCATTTTGTCAGCCTTAAAAGATCAAATCAGTGTTTGTTTTCCTCTTCCTGGCCCATAGCATGGTCGATTTCTAGCATTAAATGGCTGTCTTGGGGTTGAAATAGCCTCAGGTAGAGTAAGGCAGACTCCATATCACACTGACAGCTCCACTTGATCTTTGGTAAGCTTGCAAGTAGGGCAGGAGTCCATTTCAAAGCCTGGAGCATCATTTTTTGATGTATAGAAAGGTCAGAATTGTGTTTCCTAAATAAATAAAAGCGACTGAGTAATGTCACTGGTTTAATTAGATCTTTTTTTATTTTTTTTTTGCAAATCGTTACTCCATCACATCAGCACACTTTGTATTCATATACCTTTGTCCACAAGAGATCTCTGTATCAAAAACCGGCCCTGTTGTTACCTTGTGAATATGGGTCTAGTGTTTAGTGATGCTGGCGCTAATTTGTTGGTCAGTGCTGCATTGTCGTTATTCCCATGAGACGTGGGTGGCAGTCTGATATGCTGAGATCACATGGTGACATTGCAAGGGGAGGAAAAAAAGGAATAAACTCAAACATAAATTATAACAGTTGTGTTTCGCCATTAGGATTAAAATGCAATAGAGAGCTTTCACTTTCAAGGACTTTGTCATTTTTGTCATTTTGCACAAAACATTTTGTGAACCAACAGCAGTGCATTTTATGCTTAAGTTCTGCATATTTTCAAAAGAATCAGCAATATTAAAAGTATACAGCATTAATGATAAAGAGTGCAGAATCTTAAACTTCCTTCACACTGAGCCATATTCCCACTACATTCTGAAAAAAATTTATGATGAATGAATGGAAACAAAAAAAATGCATGGTAGGGTTGAATCAAGATGCAGTATAAGAACTTAATAAGGCTGTAGTAATGCCGGCATTAAGCTGTTAACGGTGTAACTAAGACCTCTTATGAAATTCATTGACCATGGATGGTCCATACCACACTGTAGAAGACAACATACAGTAAGTTACTATATACTATGAACTCACAGCGCTTACCATGTTTATGGTGCAGGCAGCAAGTTCTCGGCACATCTGGAGTATGTCACATTTGAAAGAATTTACTATAATTCCTAACACTATTACTTTGTGATAAAAAAGTCTGTAGCATTCGGACGCATTGACAATGTAGTGAGCATGTTATAAGTACCTGGAAAGTGTGTGGTGTGATTTAATTGGACATATTGTAGTAGTACTGTATGGTTTGGTTCGATTTGAATAGTAAGCATGTAATGATGTGCATGATAGGAAATTAGTGACAGCATAATAGAAGCATTAAGAATTTGAACTTAATAAATGCACATTTTTTTGCATTTTGGCCACATTCCTGATGAGTGCTTTACTATTTTGAGGACTCTGTATGAACTTCATGGTCTTCTAATATATGAATACAGTTAAAAAGTTTTTTTTTTGTTTTAAGGCCTAAAATTTAAATGTAGAATAGAATACAGTTTCTTAACTGTCCGTGTAAAAATAAGCCAACTTCATCACAAAATAAATCTTAAATGGCAGTGAAGATTAATTCTAAATTAATATGCAAGACGTTCAGGGTGGATTATTCATTTAATTATTTACATAAGCCAGACTCTGTTGTGTTTAGCCAAAATAATCACTGCAGCATGTGTGCCCTCACCACCCTGTTAAGCATGTCTTGTTGTAGACTTCATCAGATAATTTAATCAGTCAACGAATAGAAAACAAATCTGATATGGTTCATCTTCTCTAGGTAGCCCTTCAGGCTCAGAACATTTTTTTATTTTATGTTTGAACAAAATTTGATGTCATTTTAGCCAAATATACTGTACAAAGATGACTGGGAGGGAGGGGACAGCTTTGTCCAGTTCTTTTAAGTTCACTTATTTGAGATTGCCAGCTGTTCATTGTTGCAGACTTGAGGTCAAAAACTGTCCACATCAAATTCAGTCCTAAAACAATTAAAAGTGACCGCAGTCCTAAGTCATAGCAAAACTATCCGTGTTAATGTTTTTTAAGTGGAACCATACTCAGCAGGCACATGCATCCTTAAGCAGACCATATGTGGCCATCCTCAGCAGTAAGCAGTAAGTCTTTATCTCCAACTAGATTTGGGTACCATGTGGATATAACCTTTTGGACTCTGATTCTAAAAAGAACCCTATATGATTAAGAAGAAAAATGTTACGTGCATTTGTTTCAAACTGATATTTCATACAACAAAAAGAAAATTCCACTACACCACATGTAAAAAGTCAATCCATCATACGAATGTCTAAAAGACAAAACTATGACCAGCCTTAACCTTTTACGATAAAAAACCAGAATGACTAATGTAAAGAAAGAAAACGAGCAGCAGATTTTTCCCAATTTAGCTGGAACAGTCGAAGCTGTGTGCTCTGCTAAATCACCATGTCTTAACAGGAAAACAAATCCCTGTAGCAGACAAAGCAGAGCTTAAAGAAAAAAATTCCCAGATGCCAGTCTAATCAACCATATTCTTTATATAATATACTGTACATAAAATAAAAAAGGGGCCCAACCACCTTCCTAGTTTACAGGTGTCTATAGTTTACTTGAGTACAGTATTTCCCATACTGCTCTGAGATTTCGCACCGCGGCCTACAACATGGGACTTGCGTCGGGGGACATGGACCCATACAAGGCGGCGTCTTATAACGTGCGGAAGGCGGTGAAAGAGGCGAAGCAGCGCTATGGGAGGAAACTAGAGTCACAGCTCCAACAGAGTGACTCTATGAGCCTGTGGCAGGGACTAAGGACAATAACGGACTATAAAGCACCAACATCCGGTATGAACGCGGACGTGACTCTGGCAGACGAGCTAAACACTTTCTACGCTCGCTTCGAGGCTGCAGCTAAAGATGCTAGCGATGCTAATGCTAGCGGCGCTAGCGGCTGCAGACAGGAAGACACTGCCAGCACCGGAAACGTGTTCATCATCTCCAAGCATGACGTGAGGAGAGCCTTCAAGAGAGTGAACACCAGGAAAGCAGCAGGACCAGACGGCATCTCAGGTCGTATT